>PVIH01003657.1:0-12794 GCA_004025045.1 Sigmodon hispidus
CTTCCTCACCTCTGGGCGGGTTCTGAGTCTGTCCTTCAGGGACCCTAGTCGTTCTCTATTCGCTCAGTTGGAGGTGCAGGTGGGTAGCTGTGCAAATTCCCTCAGCAGCAGCTGTGGGTATGATGACAGGCAGACTTTATCTGCGCCTACTGCAGAGAGTGCTGGAACTCACTCTGACATGTTTCTTTCATAGATTTGTGGCAGCTGTGGGGACTGTGACAGGCAGAGTTTATCTTTACCTGCTCCAGAGTGCGCTGGGACAGGCTCTGCAGACAGCACCCTGTCCTGGAACCAGGGGAACTTTTCTTTTCAAGTCATTTATTATAGTACCCATTAGTTAGCTAACTCTTCTTTATGTGGAAACAGAGGCTAAGTTACCGGGATCATAAAGTACTCACAACTCCTTCAGATATTCTAATGCCATTACACATTTGGTAAGCTAGCTAGTCACATGATATTTATTTCAGGTCTGTCTATTTATTTAGGTGGTAACAGAGACTACATAGCACAGGATTTAGTGTGGGATAGCTCATTTGATAGGAGCATGAAGGAACCATAGACTGGGTAGCACCATAGATTGGAGGCTAAAAAGCACTGCACAAGCAGGCTCCTTACCTCTCTTGTCCCAGGGGCTACAGAAGGGCATGGCCCAGATTCTGTGGGATCTGGCCCCTTGGAGTGCACATTGTTTTAAAGAGTCAGGTTTATGATCTAACACTAAGTTTTTAAAGACTTGTTTTGTTACTGATGAGAATAATACCCCCTCAAGATACCCTACATGTTATAGTGTAGCCTACATATAAAAGAGAGACAGAGGAAAAGAGAATAGAGGGGGATGGAGGGAGAATGGAAGGAAGGGGTAGGAACGAGAATGTAGAGGTGGATGTCAGCTGCACAGTAATGCGGAGAGCAGAGTACACCAGTGCTGTTAGTGAGGTGTCTCTGCTCTGTCACCTACCCCAGACTGTTTCTGACATTGAACTTTATCCTCCCCACCCCCACCTTGTTTGTATTGTTTTTGAATGATGACCTGATTACCATTTTGAATGTATGGAATTCAAAGATGAATTGTTTTGGAGTCAATTCATCTGCAGCTCTGAGCAAAATGAAGCCAGCGGTTTGTTGAGTCTCTGTTTCCTCCTGGCTTCGGAAGTGGCATAAAGTGGTTCTTAAGTGACACCGGCTTTCAGATTAAAGAACTCAGAGTTCTCAGACTCACTGTGGACCGATTTTTCCATGTGCCACACACAGTCTGCTTCCACAGTTCAGTCAGGGACAGGTAGCCGAGGCACTGCAGCCTAACATGAGTTCCCAGCTTACTTGCTCTCAAGTCTGTTTCCTGGTTGCTCAATGTGCTACCATTTCTAGCCAAAACATTCTGGATACTGGTCCTTAAAAGCTCTCCAGTTAATTTAGGCATAATTTTATTCAATGGCAGTTCTTAGATGGCAGATAGAAACTTTGGGGAATCATGCAACTTGTTTTGTTTGTGAGTCAACACAGGAACACAAAAACTGTGGTTGTGTGGAATCACCATTGCTCTTTATACGAAGGAAATTACTCTGCCTGAGAATACAGCTCCCCTTTCTTCTTTTCAAAGACCATGTGATTGCACCATCAAGCTCCCTAAAAGGTAAATGTCCTCTGCTTTCCTGTTTCTCAGGCCTGTCCTTGGAAGACGATTCTGCTTACTGTCTGGAACTTAGGCCACATGCCTACCCTTTGGGACAGAGAGAGTAGGAAGGGATTCAGTCTCTAGTCCCTTTAGTGCTGTCAGGCAAGAACCAAAGGAATCAAAATGCGTATACAGTGAGCAAGCCTGAAGTCAGTGGCAGTATTCTTCATCGCAAATTATTGTGGGACTTGGGGCAAAAGATACTTAATGTCTTTAACTAATCCATTTTCCTAATGCGCCTAAGGATTTGGGACGCTACAAATTCCAAGAGTCCTTACACTAATACAATTCCGTGTCTGTACTAGTTAGAATCCTGGCTTCGAGTAGCAGAATCCTTATGTGAACTTGTGAAAGTAAGTCAAAGGAACTAGTTCATATTCTAACATCAGTAAGAACAGGGGTGAAGCTGGTCTTAGGGGACCAGGGGCTGGATGACATTAGGGGTGTCTGGCTCAGGTGGCCTCTCATCATCTTCCTGCTCTGCTATAGAGCCTAGCCTGTCCTTGGAGCTGGCAAGTAATCCTCAAGAGTTCCAGATATGAGGTGGGAGAGATGGCTCAGCAGTTGAGACACCATTTACTCTTCCAGGGGACTCAGAGGTACTGGCTAGTTTTATGTTAATTTGACGATGAACCCATTTTGGAAGAATGACACTCAGCTAAGAACATGCTCCTTCCAGATTGGTCTGTAGTGCATTTTCTTAGTTAGACAGAGAGATTATAGGGCCTAGCCAATTGTGGGCAGTGTCACTTGTGGGCAAGTAGTCCTGGGATAAGAAATCAGGCTGAGCCAGGCATGGTGGCCCATGCCATTAATGTCAGCAGAGACAGGTGGATCTCTCTGAGCTCCAGGACAGCAGGACTGTTACACAGAGAAACCCAGTCTTGAAAAACAAACAAACAAAACTATCAGGCTGAGCAGCTTCAATCAGTAAATAGCTCTTTCTGATTTGTTCCAGTTCCCGTCTCCAGGTTTCTGCTCTGAGTTCCTGCCCTTCCTTTCCTCAGTGATGGATTTATAAGCTGTAGGGTGAAATAAACCCTTTCCTTACCTTTTAATCATGGTATTTTATCACTGCAATAGAAGCCAAACTAAAAAACTGGGTTCAATTCCTAGCATCCATATGGTGGCTCATATGGGCTGTAACTCCAGTTTCAGAAAGTGGGGATCTGAATCCCTCTTCTAGCCTCCATGAGTACTACATGCATGTGGTGCACAGACATATATGCCAGGAAAAAACACCCATACAGTAAAAATCAATTTAAAAATAATAAAAAGAGTTTCAACTCATGTTCAAGAGACCTTCAGTCCTGGGAGAAAGACAACTCTGCTTCCCAGAATCAACTTTTAAAGATCCAGGAAGATGCTTACTAGTAGAGTGTGGCTGCTTCTATGTCAGGGAGCAGAGTTTGTACCCGAGAGAGAGGGTGTCACACAGAAAGGCTGGGGAGGTGAGTCCTGGGACATTCAGTGGCTCTGATCTGTGACCAAGCAGATCTAAAGTCTAGTATGCAGAGTGTCTCTGTTAGTCCTGTGTGCAGTAATGAGAGATTCAACACCATCATGGCTGCTGTTAACAGAACTTAAAACAGAATTCTCAAGAGAAAATCAAGTACAAAGAATGGAGGTTTACCTGTAAGTAGGCTGCAGAATACTTTGAGGGAAGGATCTGAATCTTAAACTGGAGGCACATGGAATGTCAAGGAATGAACTGGATTAACAGTATCTGCAGGCATTGTCCTCACATGCTATTCCCAAGACAGTCGTGACCAGCTTGTTAGACCACTCTTGAACTTTATATGTATGTACTTCTCACTCCCACACATATGTGTATGTATGTATTTATGTACAGGCAAATGACTATTCTTTAATGTTGTATTAATATTTAGACTTTTTTTAGAAAGTTATTATAGTAAAGTATATTTTGGTACTGGCCATAAAAATGGTAACATACTCCTGTAGTCCCATATTCTAGAAACTGAAGTGGCCTAAGACAAAATCAATCTATTATTTTTTCCTTGGAATCAAGGAATAGGTGGCTTACCTTATACTCTCTCTGAGGTACTGATAGTTCTTTCCACAGTAAATCACATTTCCTGTTATATTAATAATGTGTGAGGTTTCCACTTGGATGTGTCAGCATGAAGATGTGCTTGCTGGTTTGGTAATCTGAAGCATGTGCACAGTGACTGGTGAAAACTAATCACAATAAATCCTGGCTATAATCTGGAAGCCTCGACAATGCCAATTGCTGTTTTGAACTTACTTGTAATACCATTACATAAGAGTTTATTTTAAAACTTTTATTTTCTGGCCTCTGCTTCTCTGATAATTACCAGAGATCAGGTGGTTTCAGTGGATTTATGACTATGTGTCAAGTCAAGACTCCTGAGTGCATTTCATTCCTTTTTTTCATTTGATCTATTCCTATGTAATTAGACTTTCATACATATTCTCTTAAATCACTCTTTCTGCCAATACTCAACATGTATGAGACACAGTTAATAGAGGATCATGATTTGCTTTTAAAATAGACTTTATCCACTGTAATAAAGGAAATTAACTATTTTCAGCTTGGAGAGAAAATTATTTTGATTACTTAATAGCATTCTTTGTTCCTGGTATTTAAAAGTAAATGAAAGTCTTCCACATTTTAGGACTTTGATCCACAAACTTCAGTTAATGCCATGGCACATGGGAGTTTTTAGCTTGGTACAAATAAAAATTAATAGCCCATTATTATATATAGTTGTGAAATACATTTTGAGAAAGTGATTGTTAGGATTGCAATATGGCCTTGTGGCATAGAATGGAACAAGAGCTGTTGATAGTGGGGGCATTGAGATGTTTCAGCTACATACATCAGGAACATCTGGTCTGACCCAGGGAGTCTGGGAAGTGCTATTTCAAGTAAGAATGGAAAGATTGCTAGCAGGGATACTCTTGTGAAAGCATTTCTAGAGGGCACAGCATCTGAATATTCAGAGGTGACAGGGAGGTTGGTCTCCTGTAGCTGCTTCAGAATGATGAGGTCAACTCAGGGAGAGGTGTTAGGGCATCATAGACTAGAGAAGCCTGGCTTAGGATAAAATTAGCAAGACCAAGAGAAATGGGTAGCTTGAGAAGGGATGGGAAGTAGAACTTACAGGACTTTTTCTTTAATTTGATTTAAGGAGCATCAAGGACAACCATGGATATGGATGCTGTGTAATGCATCAATGGAGGGAATATGGGAGAAAAACCAGGGTTGGGTGACTGTGGGACACATCACATGTCTGCATGGTATGTGAAACAAAGCTTGAGGAGATCTCAACATATAGCTACTAATTTCATACCAATATGGAAAGGATTTATAAGAGGGGAACATCCTTCAGAGAAGGCTTACAGAGATCCTCCAGGAAGGAGAAGAAAAACTGGGACATAATACAAAAACAAAAATGAAACTCAAGAAATAATTTCAAAATAGATTAAATAATCATGATGCTAAATGATACACAATGGCCAGATAGGATGAGAAATGAGAACTTCCCTTTGGGTTTTATAAGAGTGTTGCTGGTGACCTTGGCATGACCTTCCACTTAAGTGGCCAGGATGGAATCCAGACACAGTTTGGTTGAGAAATGAATAGGAAATAATGTCAATATCAGACTCAACAAGGTTGTTTGTGAAACAAAAAAATAAGGAGAGCAAGTGTCTGGAGGATGATGGATGGTTTAGAACAATTTCAATTTTTACTTAATGTGAGTGGGAGATGACTGAATTCAAACAGTAATGATCGGAAGTTACCATAGAATAGCAAAAGCTTGATGGTACTGATGGGAGAATAGGGGGAGCCCCAAGAGCATGAAGGACCACAGGGTCCGTAGTCTGGAAAAGGGAACGGTCCTGCTTCAATTGTAAAAGAGAGGCAAAAATGGCTATCAGACCACTTTTATTGTAAAAGAATGCTAGTCAGCATGCCTCCAGGTACAGAGAGCAGAAAGCTTTCTTAGCAGAGACTCATTTTTCTTATAGGACAGGGAATGCAGGGGGTGCAGTTCCTTACTCTAGTCCTTTGAAAGTTACCTCTGTGGGCCCTGGGGTGGCATCATTGCATTTCCCTTCTCACATGGCCACCTGTAGCTGCAAGGGAGGCAGAGAGCATTGCCGTGCTCATGGTGGGGAAATGAAAGGAGAGAAGAGCTGGAAATGGCAACTGGATCAGCTGAACAACAGCATCTATACAATATTGCCAGGCTAGAACACCTCAGCTGGCAGTGGGTGTGGTATTTCTGTCTTATCCAAAGCTAAAGTGAAGCTTTTTTAAATATATGAAGTGAGGAATAGAATAATTGACTGTGCTAACACTAGGAGAGACCTTCTAGGAAAGATTTGAGAAGTCAAGGATGAAACAGTGAATCCTGAGGCATCCCAAGGATCAGCTAGGAGTTAGGGCTTCATACTCCACATGCTGGAATGCTGGAATGCTGTTCCCTATGCTACACCACAGTGTTCAGGGATGGAAAGTGACACCCCTGTTACTGCTCTTGATTTTGGATTCTGTCAGTGGAACTCATGATCACTTTTTACGATTGATTACTGATTAATGCCTTATATATCATTAATCATTTGGTTTTCAGTACATCACCTGTATTTAGATATGGTAATGTAGAAGATATCATTTATGTGCATCTCCCAGAGCTCTTTATTTTACTAAATATGTCAAATTTATATAAAAGTTGAAATGGTGATATGATGGCAATAGACATGCATTATTCACTAATTCACACATACACACACACACACACTTTTCCATTAAAAGTATCTAGAGCTTTAAAGTGTATTTAGTAGGACACAGTGTCAGGTATTTCTGGGCTAACTGTAACATCCTTTTAGGAAAGCAGGACCATCATGACTTTACCTTTATACAATTAGTATAAAAACAAGCTCTAATATCTTATAACAACCTTTGCTTTTACTCTTTCTCTTGTCCCCCAACATGATCTCCAGCACAGTCTCCAAGAAATTAATGGAAAACTAGGCTTTTTTCCTTTGCACCAGTTTAATAGGTTTTGAAGTGCCCTTTAATAGTGGGCTTAATGGTGAGACTTGTGTCTTCTTTGCCAGGGCTTTCACTTAAGATGTGTATGAAGCATACAGTATCGTGTATATGTTTACATATCTAAACTTAACACTCTCATCGACTTTTGTTATCCATCAAGGAATTCCTACTTCTCATCCTGATGACGAGCCATTCTCTTCTTCAGTTTTGACTATGGCTGAGTATCATGAAGCATCTACATCATCCACCCACTAAACCAACTAGAGTTATATTTGAGTTTACACAATAAACCATTCATTTCATTGCCTGAATAAAAATAGAGTTTGATATTTGTATAAACAAAGTAACTGTTTTAGGCCATGCCAGAATTGCTAATCAGATAGAACTTTGTGCCCGAAATGCAGGTATTCCATAAAGAAAAGTTGTATTTTTCAAAAGTAGAAGCACTAGGATTGTTGTAGGACAAACATAAGTCCTTATCGAGGAACTGAACTTCTAAAGTATGTAAATAGAAGGACAGCATTCACATATGGGGACACAGCATATACATCAAGGCCAACCCAGAGAGCAAGGCTTGAAGATATTCAAACAGCAACAGGTTTCTTGAAGGTTTATATTATATCATCACATTTTCACAATTCTTTAATCTTTTAATAAATAAAATAGCATAGTGATGATTTAAATAATTTTGTGTGCATTTTACCATTACACAAGATGTATGTTCACAAAATAGTGAGATGCTGTTTGTTTCTGCAGCAAGACTTTGCTGTGTAGTGCACTGTGCTGGCCAAGTCCATAGTCTCCCAAGACACCCCAGTTTCAGGATTTCTTTAGTCTCACTTGCCTTAAGGCAGCATCAGCTATAGTAGCCTAAGATACAAGCATTTTCCCAAGATGCGTTCTGGCCCCCACTGTTTCAGTCAAACCATTGATGTTTTTAGAGTTGGGATAATGTCTGATTAGGAAAAATTAGTACATGAGACTAGCCTGAAACACATGTGCCTTTGGTGATGAATACAGTCCTGTTAATTCTACTTACATCAGTGTTGTTTATGGACTCTCTGGACAGCTGTTCCTTGATCCTGGCCATTAAACCTGACTGGAAATGCTCATGACTGACTGAAAGTAGTAGCCAGTGACCTGGGCCTCACTGCTCTGGTTCTGGCTCACAGGCCATCCACGCCCTTGCAGGGGTAGGTTACCATTTATTATCTTTCTTTCATCCTCCTGACTCTGCCTGTCTCAGTTGATGGTGTTGCATCATATTTCACTGAATAATGGAAGAGATTTCCTTCCTGCCTCTTTCATAATCTGTAGCTGATACATTGGTGTTTTTTTTTTTTTGACTATCTTAAACATGTTAATCTAATCACCTTCCACTAGTTCTACATCATTTATCCAGTCAGCCTTCCAAGTCTCTGACAGCACTCACTGTTCCTACCACTGCTCATGAGTGTGCATCTGCAAGCAAACACACACACACACACACAAATACACACAAATGCATACACACAACACACACAAATATACACATACACCACACACATATCACACACACAAATACATATATACACATGTACCCACAAATACACACACCACTCCCCCATACCACATCACACTATACCACACTACACACCACACACACACCACTATTATCACAATAGCCAGGGTGATCTGTGGTATCTGTCAGATCTCATGTCCTTTCTTTTGAACTCCTGGAAACAAAGAAAAGACTGTTTTTACTGATGTCTTAGCATCTTTATGGTTTTTTTGTTTTGTTTTGTTTTGTTTTGTTTTGTTTTGAGGTGGAGTCTAATGTATCTCAGGGTAGCCTGGAGCTTTTTGGGTAGTTCAGGAAGACCTTGAACTCCTAATCCTGAAGGCTTCACCTTCCCAGTGCCAGAATTACAGTGTGATCCACCATATCTGGTTTATGGGATTCTGGAAATCAAACCTACAACTTCATGCATAGCTTACACACACTAAATCCCTAACCCAACACTTCAATACCGTCTTTTAAAAACAAAGTGTTCAGACTTAAACTTATAAATACTAATTGTAATTGCAAACATTTATTGCTACTTTAGGTATGTATTTACAGGCAAACAAAATTTTGAGAATTTTTATTCACTCTGAAATTTTTGTAAGCCTCTAAATGATCGGATTTATTTTTCTTCTGTTGTGTGTGATGTGATGTGTGTGTGGTGAGTATGTGTGATGTGGTTGTGTGTGTGTGTGTGGTGTGGTATGTGTGGCATGGTGTGTGTGTGGTGTGTGTGGTGTGGTTGTGTGTGTGGTGTGGTATATATGTGTGGTGTGGTGTGTGTGTTTATGGTGTGGTATGGTGTGTGTATGTGTGTGTGTGGTGTGGTTTGTGTATGCGGTGTGGTGTGTGTGTGTTTGTGGTGTAGTATGGTGTGTGTATGTGTGTGTGTGGTGTGGTGTGGTGTGTGTCTGTTGGGGATAGAATTGGCATACTTGTACATGCTAGGCAAGTGCTCCACCACACAGCTATCTTTCAGCCGTGATTTGCTGGTGTTTGTATTGTAATCATGGCAGGAGGATTCCCAATCACTTCCAAGAGTCCACAAACTTAGCCAGATTCTAACCCTCTGTGATCACGTGGTATCCGAGTGTGCCTTGTGAAAGCAGGGTTATTAGAGGACAGCAAGGTCGTGCTCTTTGCTACCTCTTAGGAAGTCACTTAAGGAAAATATCAGACTGCTTGGTCTGAGATTTCAGGATTTCTCTCAGTGCTGACTTTAAGGCTGAGTCCTTAGCAGAGCTATGCTGGGCTTCGTCTACATCGGTCTTTTGCACAGATGTCTGAAAAGCCCTTTTAGGTCTTGGAGTTTGTTCTGTGCACCACCCTGTCTTGTCTGCACATAACAACTAGAGTGATTTTGTGTTGAAATCCCACTGTCATTAACACAGATGTGGCCTGAAGGACCTGCCTCGTTCACTGGGTCTCCTCCTCCCTTCCTCTAACTCAACTGCTCCTTGAGGATGCTGGATCCAGGCCTTTGTTCTTAGGGTCTCCTCTCGCTGTCAGCTCTGCTCTACTAGACCCTTCTATCTATTGTTCAACAGTATCCTCCCCAGAGCCCCTGCACACCACTATTAAGGCAGCCCCTCCCAGCTTACCCTCTAGCCTATCAGCCCACTGTTTTTGTCCTAAAACTTACTGCTGTCTGTCTCTCTCATTTACAGTGTGAGCTGGTGAGCTTGCAGTGTTCTCTCTAGAAGTACAGACTCCCATACTGAGTAGTGTCTGGCTTACAGTAGGTGCTTGTAACTTACATTCCTTGGATGGGTGGATGGATGGATGGATGGATCCGAGGAGAATCAAAACTAATAGAAGAATGTGGCATCCAGATAACTCCTGTTCTCCTGGGAACCAGAGGGATGCCTTCTGAACTCTTGCTCATAATTTGGAATACAAAATTCAAAGAATTTACTGTTTAGTAACTCCTATAGTAAAATAATTCTGGGTCTGTGTAGTGGAACATTTCTAAAATCTCAGCACCTAAGCAGGAGGATTAAACATCTATACCTAGCCTGGGTTACACAGCAAGACCCTGTGGAGGATTCTGCTCAGTTCAGTGTTGTGACTACACTGGCAAGTTTTCCTTCAGGTTGGAGCCAAAAGTTTAAAAACAATTTCCCAGCAACAATCTAGATGGGGAAGCCTACTGTTCATGGATGGATTAAACAGTAAACAACAAGAATAAAATTCAGCCATACACAATTTATTTTCCACTTAAAAAAAGTTTTGGATTAAAAGTTTATTTTTTTCTGTTACAAATCCTCAAATAGGCAATAAAAGTCACCATGCAACTTCTTTTAGATATAACATATCAAGAAGCCAGAAACCAATTGGCATTATACACATACTAAAAATCAGTGTCAGATATAAATGTGCCTTGGTTAATGTCACAGATACATATATAGGACTGGGCAGTGTGTATCTGATTGTTGATAATTATTTACATATTAATTTAACACTTTTCCTGTATATATTTTGCTTGTAAAGGATTTAAGATTCCATGTGACCTAAATAACAGTAATCTGCGGCAGGGCCTCACTTCTGGGGCAGTAAAGCAGAGTTCCATAGCTGTGAATGGCTTCACTAATAGGAAAGTGAGATGACATAGCTTCTTCTCCTTCCCCCACACTGACCCTTGTTTCACATTAAAATGACCGCAGTTTGACACTAACATGACAGCTGGTTCAAACAGCTTGAGATTTCAAAGTGCTTGAGTATATATAAATATTATGACTGATCCCATAAAGCGTTGGAAGATGTTTTAAGAAAGGTCCTTGGTTTAATAGCTTGCTGCATTCTCCCTTTTCAGTTAAATAAAAACACCACAATTTTTGCTTTATCTTTTGAGTTTAGAGGAGATAGAATAAATAAAAACATGAAGTTGGGCTCAACAGAACCAAGTCTGCAGGTTAAGGCTGGATGCAAACTGCTATTTTGTGCCACATTTTCCGTTCAGCTTCCTGCAGTTTGATGAGGAAGCTGATTCTGCTCCAGATGAACTTTAGTGATGATATGGCAATAGCGATAGCACAGGAAAATGCATCTCCAAAATGTATTTTGCCTCTTACTTTATTTTCTGAGCAGAGATTATTGGGTAAAGCGAGAATTTGGGAGTCAAAGGCATATGGGACATGGGTCTTTCTTATACTTGGGACTCAGCTCCAAGGCATACCTGCCTTCAAGTATGAGCTCTTGGAAATTGTTCTCATTGTTATTTTTAAAAATACATTAGTTTATTTTTTAATATCATAAACATTGTACACTAATTCTTTAGCATTTTTGGCCAAGAGTTCTGTAGACAAGAAAAACGCGGGATGGCTGAGGAAATGATAAGGAAACCAGAGTGGTAAACAAAAGTCAGGAAGATATGGTTTGTTATTGGCGGAGATAAAATAAGTTTATCAACAGGACAGAGTTCATGCAGAGGCTTTCCCATGAGGCTCTGAACATTTCTTAAAGTATTAGCTTCAATTAATGAAGTAGTTGAGAGTGTCTGAGGGTGCAGCTCAGTTAGCAGCTATGCTACAATACATGGCCATTGTATTGATCCTAGCATCATACTAATTGGGCACAGTAACACATGCCACAGCACCAGGAGCCACAGTCAAGAGGATCAAAAGTCAAGGTCATCTCTAGGTACACACAAAGTTCAAGGGCAGACTGGGTTCCATGGGGCTTGTTCTCAAATGAAAAAAAGGAAGGAAGAAAGGAAGGAAGGAGGAAAGAAAGAAAGAAAGGAAGGAAGAAAGAAAAAAAAGAAAAGAAATATAGAACAAAGCAGAAAAATCAAACAAAAAGTAATTGAGAAGAATTGAGGTGCCCAGGGCTCATGTAGTCTAGGAATGACTATGGATTTAAGGAGTAGGCAGGTAGGCTTGGAAAGAGAAATAAGTCCATAGAACAAGCTGAGATGTATGGTTTTAATTCTGTGCTTCTAATATTTTAAAACAGTGATGAATGCATATGGCATAGAATCCAACAACATAGCAAAAGATCCAATGAGAATGAAGTAAGCTTCCTAGGATAGATCCCGGCCTAGTGTCCTCCTCCAGAAAGGGGCCACTTTCTTATACATTCTATAGCAACACTTTGTACAAAACAAACCTATAGATGTTCCTATAGTTGGAGTGGGGTCCGAAGGGTCAGTCCAGGGTGTTTCTGATCCCAAGCTGTTCAGTGGTTGTGGTTTGCAGCTTGGGCATGCTTGGTTTTTTTTCTTGTTTGTTTGTTTAGAGACCACTAATGAGTGAGTACATCCCCTGCTTATCTTTCTGAGATTGTGATACCTCGCTCAGGAGGATATTCTCCAAATCCATCCATTTGCCTGCGTATTTTAGGATATCATTTTTTCTTACTGTTGAGTAATATTCCATTGTGTAGATGTACCACAGTTTGTTAATCCATTCTTCAGTTGAGGGACATCTAGGTTGCTTCCAGGTTCTTGCTATTACAGATAATGCTGCTATGAACATAGTTGAGCTAATACCTTTGGAGTGTGAATGTGCCTCTTTAGGATATACACCCAGAAGTGT
>PVIH01003657.1:12894-155942 GCA_004025045.1 Sigmodon hispidus
GGCTGAACAAGCTTACACTCCCACCAACAATGGAGGAGTGTTCCCCTTGCTCTGCATCCTCTCCAACATAGGCTGTCATCTGTGCCTTTTATCTTAGCCAATCTAACAGGTGTTAGGTGGTATCTCAAAGTTGTTTTGATTTGCATTTCTCTGATGGCTAAAGATGAAGAACACTTTTTCAGGTGCCTTTCAGCCATTCGTAGTTCCTCTGCTGAGAATTCCCTTTTTAGATCTGTACCCCATGTTTTGATTGAGTTATTCAAGGTTTTGGGCTCTAGATTTTTGAGCTCTTTATATACCTTAGAGATCAGTCCTCTATCACTTGTAGGGTTGGTGAAAATCTTTTCCCATTCTGTAGGCTGTCGTTTTGTCCTATTGACAGTGAAGGAGAGGGGACAAAACTGGATTTGGCCAGGAGTGGAGACTGATCCAAGCATTATTGGGTCAGTGGGACCATAGGACTGTCTGCTCCCTGCCCAGGAAGGGGATGGGGAGTTGTGGAGAAGAAAAATGACCTGATGTGGTGGGAGTGGGAAGGGAACTTGAATAAGGATGTACAGGGATGGGAAAAAAAATTCAGGGGGAAAGCTGAACACAAAGTAATTATATGTGTAGCAATTAAAAAAAGAAATTTATCTCGTTCCTCTCTTACACTTATCAGGAAAACATCATTTATAAAATCAATATTATTTTAAGTTTATGGATATCATATAGGATTTGCTGACTTAGAGTTGGTTAAGGAATAAGAAAATGTGTTGAATAGCTAGTTCTTCATATTACTACATAAATCCATATAAAATGCTAGAAAATATTTTTACTTAAATACCAGAATGGTTTAAGTTTCATAATAATTATTTCAGATAATCTTTTATCTGCTCATTATCACTCAACTCACCATATCACCATAGTCAACCTTTAGATTATAATACTACTGATATTTAAACAAA
The DNA here is from genome assembly GCA_004025045.1 of Sigmodon hispidus. Lineage (NCBI taxonomy): Eukaryota > Metazoa > Chordata > Mammalia > Rodentia > Cricetidae > Sigmodon > Sigmodon hispidus. The sequence continues at coordinate 13,842 of PVIH01003657.1, forward strand.
CATAACTCTTCCAACATTTTCTAATATGTCACTTAATGCGGAATTAAAAAACAGAATCAGAATTTAAATTTATAAATTTCTTAGTGTTTTGTTTTCCTGAAGTAGTAAAACACAGTATTTAGGCTGCAGATATTAGAATTATCTAACATGCTTTGATACAAGGAAAAGGGGTTTGGGGATACAGGGTGTGGTTGGTCCTGCCCCTCAATTTGATTTTCCAGACTTTGTGGAGTCCTTATCGTGTCTGAGAAATGGATAGGGAGGAGGGGGGGGGAATCTGGGAGATGAGTGGGGAGGAGTGGGGACTGTATTTGGTATATTAAGTGAAAAAAAAAGAACTCAGAAAAAAAAAAAACCCTATAAATATAAATACAGTGCTTCCTTTTCATATTAAAAGTAGCCTCAGACAATGCCTTCACTTTTCACCCAGGATATGTTAATCCTTTTGTTCTACAGCTGCCTTTCTTTCCTAAAGAGATTATAACTTCATTGCTTCAGTTTTCCCCCTCCCCCACACACAACTCTCCATGCATTATGCATGCAGGTGCATTATGTGTGGATCTGCCAGGTCCTTGTTTCTGGGTATTCAGGACTGATAGATAGCTGGATGCAGAGACTGTGAGTATGCTCTCTTAATACAGTCTCTATGATGTCTGTGGCTTTCTTCTGAAGGTCTCGCTATGTGTGTAGATAAGGTTAGGCTGTCTTTGAGACTATAGAATTCCTTTTTCTTTGCCTCTCAAATAGTTAGAACTTGAGTTGCGTGTACTTGGCTTAATGTGGACATTTTCATTGAACTTGTAGTCTACACATATATGTAGTTTACAGTTAGAAAATAAACTTTATATCTTAAGGGCATATTAATTTCTCTTTTGTTTCTGTAATAAAGTGCTCTGACAAGAACATCTTAAGGACGGAAAAAAAATATTTTGGTTTGCATTTCTAGAAGGATTGAGCCCATCCTGGTAGGAATGGCATGGGAGCAGTCAGCGAAGGCATGGGGGGAAAAGCAGGAAGCTACTAATCACAGTGTATCTATACTTAGGAACCATCAAGAGCAAGTTGGGCATACCTGTCTATAAAACCTCAAATCCCACCCCCCAGTAGTGTACTTACTCCAGGGAGGCTCCACCTCTTAAACGTTCTATAACTTTCGCAAACAGTGCCACCAACTGGGGACCAAACTGCAACACATGAGCCTTATAGGGGACATTTCACATTGGCTTAGAGTGTTGTCACATGATGCTTTGCTGTGACTTCTTTGTATTTAGGTTAAAGTCCAGTCCTGGTTTATATGATGGCTTTGACAGGCCTCTGTCTTTTCGAAGCCTTTTGGGAACTTCTGTTCTGGTCCCACTCTCCAGCTCCACTGTTGAGTCCTCTGCCATGTCATCTCTTTCACCTTGTAGTGAGAAGATACATGCACCTTTGTTTATTGTCTTCATGTTTCCAGAAATGCTCACTTATTTCCTTTGTACACTCTTCCCCATCAAGTCATTTCTTCATCACCAGTAATTTCTATAGAGATAACTCTAACAGGTAGTTGCTTTCATGGAAGATAACTGATATTTATTTGTTTGCATTTGGGCTAATATCTCTCCATTAGCACTGTTTATTAGTCAATAATAAAGGAAGAAGCATTCTGTTAAGACTATAGAGACTTTTGTTCTAATCCACTCCAGTCACTGTCGTCTTGAAAGACCCTCAAATGAGGACCTTTCCTCAGAAGGAGACCCCGAGTCCCAGAGACCAAGCTGAGCCACTAATATCAGATGCAAATTGCATGAGGGTTTATTGGGGGGCGAAGGTACCTCCGGGCGGCAGCAACTCGGGGAGCTAACTGGCACGCTGAGGCTTTGTTCAGGGGCTTTTTATTGCATAGGGGAGAGCGGGAGGCAGACTTACTGAAGCGAAAGGCGTGGTTATAGGGAAAACAAGGAAATCATTTGCTCATTTAAACAACAACTTTTACTTATTGGATGAAGGCCTAGTGGCGGGAAGAAACGGCGGGAGGAAACGGCCGCTTGCTGGGAGGGGGGCTTCCTGAGCATTGGCCCTCATTACAGGCTTCTTGTGGTATGTGGTCCCGGTCACGTACTTCTGGTTATCTGATGGTTCCTTAGCAACCCTTCTACTATCTCCCTGCTTGCAGGCTTGTGCCTGTGTGCGGGGGCAGGGGAACCTTGGGCATGTCAGGGCAAGCCTGGACAAGTCTTATCTACTGGATACCTAAACTGAATGCCTGGGTCAAACCCTAGAACCCAGAGTCTTTCAGTCTTGGTATACACACAACACGTGCAAAGATGCTGACCCAGTAAGTTTCTTGTGACATACTTTTAGGCCCAGCCAGCACTCTATCATTGAGCTACACCATAGCCTGATTGCCATCTTGTTTTATGTGGTATTGTTTTTAATTCAGAACTTGGAGTTTGACATTTTAGTTAATAAAAATTTTTATTAATATTTTTAATTAATATTTAACATTTTTTATGAATTATAAATCTAATAGAAGGTATATATGAGCAGACAAAAATAAAAATAGCTTTTTTCCTATTTTATTGGTCAACTGAGAGGGTTATAGTTTAAAAGAAAACTAAACTTTTCTGATTCCATTTCAGGCTTTAAAATGAAACAAAGTTCTCTTTAAGAACATCCTCCTCACATGAAAAAAAGGACTTTTATGTTTCTATAACATGTCAAAAAGATCTCTGGTGAGACAGGTTTTTTTTACCCTTGAGGCAAGGTTTCTCTAAAACAAACAAGCAAACAAACAAAACAAAAAACCCTAGGTGGGAAGTGTGGTGAGGGTGGTCCACTTCTTCAGTCTCAGAGCTCATCAGTCAGGAGGCAGAGGATCACATAAATCAGGTATCTTAAGAAGACTGAATCAAATGAATCTGGCTGGTTTTAATAAACTTGATGAAAATTATTTGTCTTCTCAGATCTTAGCTTTTATTAGATGTAGTAACAATTTGCTCCTAGGCTACAAGAATTCTTCACTGCTAAATTACTTCTCTCTTACTTACTACTTACTATTGCTTATTAAAATAGGGCTTCAGAAGATTTTACCAAACCCAAGAAGGAAATGATTTAATGTGTGGTTTTATCATTATTATTATTACTATTATTATTATTATTTTAGCAGTAGTGGAGGGTATCCAATGGTAGCTTAATGAAAATAAGACCTTTGTGCACTGCCCCCTCAGCTTCCTTCCTGTAGGTTCTGGAAGGAGACAGCAGTGGTGATAACGATCCAGCCTCCTGCCTGCCTTGTCCATTAGTTTCCCTGGGCTTTAGAGTCAACTAGTCAACTGTGCTGTGTATCTTGACCTGTAGCTTGCCTGTATCTGAAAGCCACAGGGGCTCACTCATGTGAGAGACAGGAGACTTGAGGGTAAAGTCCCTGGGAGATAAGGGACTTTCCCAGCAAGTCCCATACAGCACTTAGTTAATCACATTTGCAGACACCACTTTACAACAGGGAGACTTTGATTCCTTGACACTGGTATTTATTTGTCATCACATAAATATCTTGAGGCACCTTCTATCACAGTCCAGCTTCACTGGGCAATTCTTTCTGCTCAGGGAGAGTAAACAGAGTTCTTATATCTTAGTGAAGTTTTCTAGCTGCTTCATGTTACAGTATGTAACATGAGATGAGATAAGATATGCTATGATTGGCTTTCTGGATTCCAGTATGTACTGGTACTGGGAGTTCATGGAATCCTCTCTCTTTCCAAGTCTGTTAAAGGAAGAAAAAGCCTCAAAAGAGTCTTCTTTTATTCCTTTACCTCCCAGGCCTTGAGCAAGTGGTTCCCATCCACTCCTTTTTCAAACTGCCCTTGACAAGGTCTCCTGTGGTCTCTATTGGGCTTAAGGCTGCAGTCCACTGGTGTCTTCTGGCCGGGGTTCTGACTACCATCTGGTGTTTGCAGTCACCTCTCACCCTCATCGCCTGGCTTTGGAGGCTCTAACTTTGTGTGGGTATTTCCCACCTGATGCCCAATGTTCCTCCATCGTTTGGATGGCTCTCGTCTGTCTTCCTGACTTCAGTAGAAGTCATCTTCAGACAAGCATCGTGGCCACTTCTTTTCTAGCTGCACCTTCTCCCTTCATGCTCCCACCTTGTCTTTGACCTTAAAAACCACCAACAGGCCTAATTTCTCTCTCTAGCTTCTATGTCTGTTTTGGACTCTGCACTCACATGCCTGCTCTCTACTTCAGATGGTAGCCAGGCAAACATCCCAAGCCTAACCTGACCTCAACTGACTTCACTTCCATCCCATTCAATGTTCTCCCTCTCTTTTTAGTAGTAATGAGTCATAACTAAAAGCCTTCATTTCATCCCTAAGCATTCTCTTAGTTTTGTGGTGTGTGTGTAGTCCTTCTGGGACAGCTGTGATGACAACTTCAAACTATCTTAAGTCTGACTGTATTTTGTCATTGTGTGAGGATTAACCCTTATTGTCAATTTGATGAGATCTGGAATCAATTAAAAGGCATGCCTCTGGGTGGGTCTGTGACGGCACATCCAGGAAGAATTAACTGAGGAAGAAGACCCGTCCCCAGGGTGATCTGCATCTTCCAACAACATATACAATGTAAAAAGGTCCAAGAAAAAGGAGATGCCTGCCTGCCTCTGCTGCTTGTTGTTGATGGTGTCAACACCACAGTTATGGATGCTGCATTGTTGTTGTGTGCTTCACTGACATCGGACTTCAGTTCTGTCTAACATAGACTGAAGAACAGCATAACTCTGGGAATCCTTTGGGAATTCAGCACCAGGTAGGGGCTGCTAAGGCATCCATCCTTGTGTACTGAGCAGGCATGGAGTTCTCAGCCTCTCCAGTACAAAGGCCGCTGTTGGACTACCCATGTCATCCTAGTAAATAAATTCCCTCAGTGTATGTGTATAAATGTAAATGTGCGCACGCGCACACACACACAAACACACACACACACACACACACACACACACACACAGAGAGAGAGAGAGAGAGAGAGAGAGAGAGAGAGAGAGAGAGAGATTCTCTTGGTTTTGTGGTTCAGGTGTCCCTGGGACACTATTACTATCATTCTCTTGTTTCAGCTGCCTTCACCTATGGTGGTAATTGGGACAATGGCCTTCTGCTGTGTCTTGTTTCTACTCCCCCAATACCATCTATTCTGAGAAGAATGACCCTTTAACCACCTGAGCAGATGATATCATTCTCATCTTCAAAGGCCTCCACCTACAGCAAAAGCCAAAGTCCTTCAAATAGCCAGGCAGGCTCTGCCATGTCTGGGATGCTATCCTAGCCTTTTGTAGGCACTCAACTGGCTTCCTTCCTGCATACTTTTACCTCAGGTCTCACTATTACTTTTCCTCTGGTGTACCTGCTCATGGTGCCCTCACTAACAAAGGCCCTATTTCATAGTGTCTAATGACTTCCAGTACCTCGGGTCCCCTTTCCAGTCCATTTGACTTACTCAATGTTGTACTTATTTTCCATACTATTTAATCCTGCCTCCCCATACATACTGCTGCTCACACAGTCAATTTTTGAGGGCAGGAAGCTCCCTTATAGCTTATTGTTTTCTCTTTGATACCTAAGGAATTCATGATGTACAATAGGCCCTCGGCATGCTTCTAAAAGGAATGCACAGTTTAAAACGCTGTCAATTCTGGGCACCTGAGGGAGGGCTGAATTCATACCACTGCTGAGAGCTGAAACTGTAGCAATACAAGAACAGTAGTTTGCGGGCTGACCAGGCAGCAAACACTGAATGGCAGCGTGTCACCAAAGACAGAGAAAGGGACAAGAGTTGTCCCTGTGATCGCAAGCTCACAAAACTCCCTCCACGAAAATATCTCATTACATTTCATATGTAAAATAGAAATTAAAAGAATTTAGATCACCATATAAGGAATAATGACCTCAATCTCCTCTCCTGTCCCTCTTCTCCCCCATCCCCCACTTCTCTTTATGTTCTGGATAGTCTGAAATTGGTATCTATCCCGGGATGGCCTCCAACACAGTTATCCACTTGCCTCTGCCTTGCAAGTTCTGGGTCTAAAAGTGTGTGCCATCACAAAAAGAGATTCTCTTCTGCCCATCTTAGGCCTGAAAGAAAGAAGCAGCACAGTTCACACGTGATCCCAGTTTACTTTTCTAACCTGCACCCCTTTCTCACTGCCAGAGTTAATTGCTAACCCCAGTTTGGTGTTGCTTTGATACCTGGTCCAGTTTTTTTTTTTTTTTTTTTAATTTTATTTTCTAAAACCACAATGAGGGCGGCCAAGCGCACAAGATTTTACAGAAGTGTACGTAGTAGTGAGCAAGTTGTTAAGAAAACCCATTGTTTCAGCTATTTCTCCAGGTCATCCTGTTCCAGTTAGCAAGTAAAGTCATGCTTGGCAGACCAACAGCACAAGCATTGCTTTAAGTAAGCCATCAAATGAGTCAATATCTAATAACTGGACTTTTCTTCTTTCTAGTTCATTCTCATAAATATATTGTGTCACATCACTTATTATCTTGAATTAATAAGTAACGGATCTTATTCTGTTTTATTCTCATAACAAATGTATTGTGTCATATCACTTACTATCTTGAACTAATAAATAATAGATCTATATGCATTTAAGACATTACTGTTCTATGAGACAGAAGTATAAGAAGTTCATATTTCAGTATGTCAGTGACCACAAATGTACCACTTAGAAGATATAGGAAAGTTACCTGTAAATGCAGGCTGTAGAAGTATATGGTATGGGTAAGTCAGAAAATGCCAGGGTATGGTGTTGGTGATGATGATGGTTTAACGTGGTTTCTTATTTATGTGTATGGGTGTTTTGTCTCTATGTATGTCCATGTATCACATGCATGCCTGGTGGTTGAGGAGGTCAGAAGAAGGTGTAGGAGCCCTTGAGACTAGAATGACCAAATAGAGTGTCATATGGTTGCTAGAGATAAATGGATCTGTAAATATAAAAATGCATGTATCTGGAAGTGTGCTCCTTCTCCCACCACCAGTGGAAGTAAACATTGATCTGGATCCTTACAAAACTTGGAAGCCAGTGGGAGTTACTGCTGTGGAAAAATTCTCTTGTACATTGTAAAAAATTGCCATTATAATTGATTTAATAAAACACTGGTTGGTCAGTAGCCAGGCAGAAAGTGTAGGTGAAGTGACCAAACTAAGAATTCTGAGAAGAGGAGGGAAGAGAGTCAGGAGCTGCCAGCCAGACATAGACCCCGTGAGCTGCCCAAGAAGCAGATGTGAAAGTACTGGTAAGTCAGGGGTCATTTGGTGATACACAGGTGAATAGGAATTGGTTAATTTAAATGTAAGCACTAGCTAGTAATAAGCCTGAGCTACTGGCCAAACATTTATATTTAATATATGCCTCTGAGTGGTTATTTGGGAACAGGCAGGTAAGAGGGCTTTGTCTGTCTACAAGTTACTTTGTAGGACAAAAGTCCCTCTTCAATTACATGAACATGTTCACATCTGAAGAACAGTGGCCTTTCTGTACCACTCTGCAAGGTACAGCATCCCCACTTACCTGAGGAAACCAGACTGGTACAAATGCACTCCTGCTATTTTCTTAAGCAGTATCTCACTGATCCTAGTTTCTTTCCCCTAATATTAAGGATGTATGTCCTCATTTACTCTTGGATCTTCTTTTTAAATACAATATATATCTGAATAGTATCACCTGAGTCTTCAGAATTGGCAACTAACTGTCATGATATATGAGTCTGATTTCTTGGAACAGATGCTGAACGAAGTCAGTGGCGTCAAGTCCACTATTGCTGACAGAAGCAATCATCATAACTAAAAGATAACTACTGTGCCACAATGGCAAAATTATTTGGGAGTCATTGCTTCACTGTAACAGGCCTTATCATCACAATCCTGATCAAGTAGAGTTGGGTAGCTCTTCTCAATGTTGTGAGCTGGCTGGGCATGCCTCTAGGATTCAAGAGTGTTCAGACTGGCTCCACACTTTCTGGTCTAAGGTGATGGGGGGCAAAAGCTGCTTTTTTTTTATCTCCAGACAGAAATAAAAAAGGCCTTGAGCCAGGCTTTCTTTTCAAGGCATGTTGAAAGCTGCTGTGTGGCTCACACCTGTTAATTTTCTAGAGGTCAACATGTGTCAGGCAGTTAAGCCCAAAGGCGAGATTACATCTTCCATTTCAAGGGTTAGCTTCAGAAAATTAGCAAAATGTCTGCCCAGCCTCTGCCAGCACCTGTGCTTAAAAGAAGATTCTTTTTCCTGCTTTTCTGTAATGCAAACATCAAGAATTGATGGAGTGGTTGGGGTCTTTGTGTGCAAGCATGTGTTCTTCCTCTTAGCTGGCACGTTAATTTTGCCCACGTGGTCCTGGCACTGTGTGACAGTATAGAAGTGAAGCCAGAGTGAAGGTTTGAAGCATGGCCTCTGGTATTTTCCAGTTACACACAAATAGGAAGAGGAACACCTTCAGTTACCTCCACATCTTTCTACAGAGCTGTCAGACCTGATGATCATATTATAAAAGCACACCAAACTTAAGAAACTTTATTTCTCCCCCTTAAATATATCAACCTAATAAATGAAGGCATCATTCCAAATATTCACTAGAATGAAGGTGTATAAGTAGAAAAGGAATTATATTTTGTGGCTTTTTGAACTATAATATTAGGATGGATGTATTAGCTGTGGCATATTAATTCAATATAACAGTATATGGTAATAAAAGCTAATGAATCTTAGCAGGCTTCACTTAGGAGAATGTGTGCACCTACAACCATCCAGTAGAGTTAAAGACATCATCACAAAAGAAGAGGTACTATAATTCACTTAATGGAAGTTCAAAAAGCAGGCAGAGCTGATTAGTATGTGGCAAAACAAATACAAATGTAAAAGCCAGGACGATTGGATGGCTCCTCGGAAAAGGTAAGATGGCCGCTTCTGAGGACCAGGCTATTTCTCAATATTGTGGCAGGTCTGTGGTTTTCTGATAAATCATCAGGTTGTCCATGTCTCTATATTTTACTCTAACAGGTTGGTTAAGGTCTAAGGATCTCAAGTTGCTCGGTCTCATAAACCTATAGCTAGGTTGAACTCTTGGTAAACTCAATAAAAACAGAACACAAACCTTTTCTTTTTCAGCAGCTACAGCTCTAAAAACCTATGCATCCCATATTGGACTTGAACTGGTGATGCTCCTGCCTCTGTCTTCCAAGTGCTAAGATTACAGTCACATGCCCATTTGTTTGTTTGTTTGTTTGTTTGTTTAATGACAAAGTTTAACACTTTCCACAGTGTATGTTCACTCTCCATGAAGACAAGTGCCCAGCGTCCTGAATTTGGTGTGTCCCTCTTCATACTCCAGGCTGTTCCTTTTCCTGCATCTCTCTTCTACTGTTTTGTTTCTTAGAAAGTTTCCCCTTTTGCTTCTATTCAGACACATGTTGTTTTCTGTATTCATACTAAATCTACATATTGGAGAAAATATAAAGCTTGTCTTTTTCTGACTGGTTTAATGTGAATTTCTCAAACTGTATTCATTTTTCTTGGAAATAAAAATTTTCTGAATTATTCATAATGGATGAAAAATACCACTGTGTATATGTAGCACAATTTTTTTTCTATCCCTCTATAGCTGGATACCTTGGTTGTGTTCATGGCTTCACTGTTTTAAATATTGCCATAATAAACATGATATGCAAGTCTCTGCAATCTCTTGGTATGCAAGGGTGATATAGCTGGATCAAATGGTAGATCAGGCATTGGCTTCTTATGGAGTCAGATTTCTATAGTGGCTGGAGTAGTTTACATGCCTACCAGGAATGTTAAGTGTTTTCTTTGTTCTAATCCTCACCAGCACTTATTGTTACATGTTTTCTTTTTATTTTTCTCTAAAATTTTTTATGGTTTCTCTATGTAGTCCTGGTCTCTCTAAGTGGCCCTGCTTGGCCTGGAACTCACTATGTAGATTAAGCTGACCTTGAACTCACAGAAACCTACCCACTCTGTCTGCTGAGTCTTTTGGCTAATTTGGCCAATCTGTTTACCTTTTTTTTTTCTATTTCTTTTACGATTTGTTTATTTCATTAGTAAGAATGTTGTGCTTAACCTACGTGCCTGCATGGTGCCTGTGAGGGCTGTAAATGGGTGATGGATCTTCTGAAATTGGAGTTAAGGATGGTTTTGAGCCACCTTGTGGGTACTGGGAACCAACCCAGGTCCTCTGCAAGAACAAGTGTTCTCAGCTGAGGAGTCATCTCTCCAGTCTTGTTTATCGTCTTAATTCTTTGATTATTTCATATGTTGTCCAGTGTTTTTCATTTCTATCTCATTAATTTCTGCTTTGACCTTCTATATTTTGTTCTGTCTGCTCTTTTTGTTAATATCTAGACTTTTTTAGAAATCAATCAGAAACATTCGTACTTTGGTAATCATATGCTGAATATATAGCTTTCAAAAAGTATGTCCTTTGATATTTTATATATACTGAATGAAGAATCAAAGACTTAAAAATGAAATTAAAGTTATCCTGCTAATGGGGCTGGAGAGATGGCTCAGAAGTTATGAGTCCTTATTGCTCTTGCAGAGGACCTTGGCTTGGTTCCTAAAACTCATGCCTGGCCACTCACAGTCATTTGCAATTCTAGCTCCTGGGGATCTGACCCTTTCTTCTGGCCTCTTTTGGTGCCCCCCACCCCACATAAATAAAAATTTAAAAATTATCCTGTTAAGAAAATGAAATGAGGCAAAACCCCACAATCCCAGTGCGAGGAGACTTGAGGCAAGAAGACTGCCACAAATATAATTTATAGAATGAACACTCAGTTTTTATAGGGTTTGATTAGTATAAATCTTGTGAACATGGTTGCCATCTCCCACTCCTCAGATACCAAAGTTTATTTAGGGTTATTGATGTAGAAATTGAATTAATGAATCACCAGGTGTGTATATCGTCCTTACATTCATTGAGCCGGCTGTTTTCCAGAATTCTAATATATGTTCATACTAGCAGTCATTGAGCAACTGACATGTTGTGATATGGGTTTTCTTGATTTGGCATAACCTGATCATTCCATCATCATTTTGGAGTAGCTGTTACCTTGGCTTGGTAGTCATGGCAACGAATTGAGTAGACTACAGAGGTAACCACTTTTTTTGTAAACAAAAAACAAAAGACTTTTTTTGTAAAAAAAAAAAAAAAAAAAAAAAATGTGGGGAAATGTCACTAGACCCTGACCTGGGATTCCATCCATCACTCTTTTCTGCCCTCGCCCTGCAGTAAGTGATCTTGAGAGGTGCTGGAGTAAATCAATGAAAAGTTAGCTGAAAGTGAGCCTCCAGCTTCCATGAAGTCATCATCCGTGATGGGGAAAGATGCTGCAGGGATGCAGCTGCTATGGGGACAGTCACCCTCCAATAAGTGATCCTGGCTCACACTCGGTAAGCCCACTAGCCTCACTGGTGTGCCAAGCTGAGTTTCCCTGCAATTGTTCCTTTGGTCTATGTTTGTGTCCTATCTGGGGTGAAGAGATGTTTGTTCATGCTCCCTAAGTTAGCGACCCTCTCCAGCATACTTTATTCTTTGCTGTTTTCACTGCCACCGTATGAAGGGCTTTCATCTTTTATTCTCTTGTTTGTCGCCGCTCTGCTCTCTTCAGAAAATTCACATGGTTGACTTTTGTTGTTGAACCACTGTCTTTTTCTTAGCGGTCCTGAGTTCTTCAAGTTCTCTTAATTCTGTGTATTCTGGAAACCAATCCTTTATTAACTATGTGCGTTACAAATTAGTCCCTCCCCATGTATGGTTTTGTTGGGTTTACTGGTAAGCAGGATTGTTCTGTGTGTCAAACCTTTCCTGACATCTGCTTCAGATGTCTTCCGACATAAATCTTTACCTACTTGTTAGTCATTTACGCTCCTTTATTGTCTTCCCAAAGTTTTCCCTCATATATTTAAGCTCTTAGTCCTACCTGGAGCTTTGAACTGTATTTCCCATAACTGCTTCTATAGTGAAGAAGTTGTGTTTTCTTCATTTTCTGAAACTATATTAGAACAAGAGTTTGGATAACATTCAATCAACCTGCGCTCTGTTTTTTTCATTCTTACATTCACTATTTCCATTGTGTGTGTACTGTTGGGGGTGGTATGTGCTGTTTGCCATGGTATAAACATGGACATGCCAAGAACAACTTGTGGGAACTGGTTCTCCCCTTCCACCTTGAAAGTTCTAAGGTCACCAGGCTTACACTTTCCCCTGGTGAGTCTCTCAGCAGCCCCAACCTGTTTTTAAAATAAATTCAAGCTAAGCACTATGAGCATTATAAAATGTAATTCGTGATTTTAAAAAGAGTATATTCATAAAGAAAGAGTCCCTCTTTATTATTATTTCTAGATTTTTATTTCCCTTGATTTAGGTCTCAAGGTTATTTCAGCCCAACAAAAATCTATTAATGTTTTAATTCTTTAAGAACAGTTTGCCATTATTAATATATCTGCATTACCAATGTATTACTGTGTGCTTATATAGCCATTGAACTATACACTTGGTATTATGAGTTCTATCCTACTATATATACACAATATACTTACATAAAGTATTGTGTATTTTTAAAGAGCTTAATGAGAAGCTAATAATACATAGACTGTTATAGCTCCCATCACCAGTTTTAGTAAGGGAGTTAGGCAAAATAAAACTGAAAGAAAAATAATCCTTTCATTTTATAAAATTAATAAATCCTTCATGATTTCTTTGGTATAGGTCTGTGTTAGCAATCTGAATTTTATCCTTTGAAAAGTGTGCTTATAGGAAAGTTGAGGACTTTCCTGTTGAGATCAGGAACAAGATAAGGAAGTCCTTTATCCCCATGCATTCTCTATATCTCACTGAAAATTCTAAACAATATAATCTGACAAGAAAAGGAAATAAAAATATAGGGAAACAATAAGTAAAATTGTAGTCATTGACAAGAAATATGATTGTGTAAAAAATCTGATGGAATCAACAAATATTTACTTGGCCCAATAAATTATGACAACAAATTCTCAGTGTAAAAGGTCAATATAGAAATATATGGGGAAGGAAATGGGGGATTAGTACAGAAGAAGAGGGACGGAAGCGGGTAAGTTAACAGTAAGGATTTCTTAAAAGCCTTAAGAATCATTTTATTTATTTAACTGAAATGACATACAATACAGACAGACAGACAGACACACACACACAGGGACAGAGATAAAGAGACAGAGAGAGAGACAGAGAGAGAGAGAGAGCACTATTAAATGAAGTTAGTCTGCTTGAGCTGACTATGTTCCTCACAAAAGCTATTAGATTGTCTAACAAAACCCTACTACCAGGTAGAGAAACACTCTTCTAAGTTGTTGGTCAGGGGAATATAGTAGATCACATAAACAATACAGGTTATTGCTTTTGCCCTTGGTTGCTTTTCAAATGTTGAAAGTAAGTAAGTCCCTATTGCTGAAGATGCCATGTACTTTGCACACATCACTTGAGCTCAGTCTGACATCAAAGCCTTCACCCTTAGGACTAGCTTTCATAGTACCAGAAGGTGTTATGACTCCAAAGGAGGGAAGTAACTGACAGTTCTTCTCAGCTGTGGTGCCTGTAAACCACAAGGATGACCCTCTCTTCCAAAAGTCATTAACCATAAATAATTTAAAGGGCTTCTCTTACATATTAATGCGAAGAATTATGAATGTATTTCACATAGGCCCCTTTGAAGCCAGAAACAAAAGGAAGTGAATGATAAGCTTATTAGTAGCTACTGCATGTCTGTATCTGGATGATTTTGAGAGATAGTCTCTTATCAAATATGCTAATGCCTCTACTTCCCTGTCTTTCTTAACATTTGAAAATTGCAATCCCTAATGGTGACTCAGTTTCTGCCTCCAGCATCTCTGATGGCTGCTTCCACCTTTGCCAGATCACTTTGTAAAATGGATAAAGTCTCTTATGCAGAAGTCTGAAACTTATATTGGCAAGAAGCACAGACAATATGTAAGCCCCTTCCCTGTATATTAAAGTAATGATGGCACAGCTTAGGGCTGGAAACACAGCACAGCAGCAGAGCACAGATGAAGCACTAGGTCCTATTCCCAGGACTGTGCAAAGGAAGCAAACACCAGTGACTTGGTTTAAAGCACTGCTTTTGTTCTGATATCGATAAGCAGGTTAGACAGAATAGAAAGGGTATGAGGACACCATATATAGAGAAACAGATCAGCTTAAAGGTAAAATAGTGGCAGTGCTATCTACTCAGCCAGCATTTATGACCTATCTACTCCATATGCTCCTGGTTTTCGCAGCACTTGAACTAGGCATGAATCAGATCAAAAATTCATTGTGAGGACCATTTTAATATGCTCATTTACTGAGAGGATAAATGTTGCAGGCGCTGACTGCAGTAGATTTTATAACACATAGAAGGAAAAGTCAGGTTCTTAACCTCAAATAATCATGTAAATTACGCTGAGCTATGTTTAAAAGGCATGCTATTGCAGGTTGCCTGCTACTGTGTGAGTTGACTAGGCATTGGTGTCTGAGCCAGATTCACCACACCCTGATAAGCAGAAGGAGCTGACAATGCTCATTGCATAGAAGCCTCCATTGTGTGGAGTTGGCTTTTGGGAATAGGTGTTCCTCAGACCTGACTGATTTCTCAGAGGACTGGGAGAGCAAGCTGGAAATGCTTTTCTAGGGATATGACTGATGAAGCAGCCATCAGTCACCAACTCAAGAAACAAAGAGCCTTTGTTTCAAGGCTAGCCCTGGGGATATACTTGTTAGTTCTTTCACTTTGCTTGCCCCTGACTACTAGGTAGAGTTCATTTGCTTGTGTCAGCCAGATACCTCACTACCACACTAGCATCAGCAAGCAGAGACAGGAACTCCTGAGAGGGCTTGCCCAGAAGGAGTACAGAAGTGGGAACAGGTCAGGCTTTTCTCACACTAAATGGAATGACAAGGCAGCCTCCCCCCAATTAGTGTGTATCTATGAGTACACTTGTGGGTGTAGATGCATGCGAGCGGGAAGTCATCCTCAGGTGATCTTCCTTAGACACCATTCATGCTGAAAATTTTCTTTCTTTCTTTTTTTTTTTTTTAACTTAGATAATATTTTTATTTTGCTCTGAGTTTCTCACTAGCCAGGAACTCACTGAATAGGCTAGGCTGTCTGTCCAGCTAGCCACACAAATCCACCTGTCCCAAACTCCTCAGAGCTGGTATAATAAGCATGCAACACTAAATCTAGCTTTTTAAAGAAACAATGGTCCTGAGGCTAGAGCTCATGTCCTCATGCTCCTAAGTGCTTTACATGTGAGCAATCTCTACAACACACATAGAGGATTTCATAAAGACTCGGAGATCTTCAAAACTAGAAATTCTAAACTGAGTATGCAGAACTCAACAGCTAGTGATGGAAGTATAAGTTCAGACTTCCTCATAAAACATTTTGTTTCTATTTCCCAGATTAACACAAATCAAAACAAACCCATTTCATTAGCTTACATTCACATAACAGATAACATGTTGAATCTTTAAATAAAAGAGGCATATTAATTTTTATGTTATGTGTGTAAGTGTTTTGCCCACCTGCATGCAAGGCATTGCATGGTGCCTGCAGAGGCTAGTGGAGAGCACTGGATTCCTGGAACCAGAGTTATGGAGTTATGGATAATCATATGGTACCATGTGAGTGATAGTACCCTACCTAACCTGCATCCTCTGCTAGAAAGGAGAAAAAATGCTTTTCACCACTAAGCCATTTCTCCAGCCTTTGGATCAAAACCTACAAACCCAAAGACCAAAAAGACACCACATTTACACTGGAGACATGGGACTTGCCAAGTTTACCAGCATGCAAGATGACTTGTATGACATGTTTACTTTGATGACTTGGTGTTTTCTATAAAAACAGTTTACTTCTTCTTCCTTCAAGGTATGAAAACCAGTGGCAAATGTGCACGCTGCTTTGGCAGGAAGAACTGATATGGGACTGGGTATGCTCAAGCCTGGCTGTGTCATATATGAATGAGCTGGGGTTGAGTACATTCTTCCGTGACTAAAGTGATATTCATGGAGAAAACTGATGACTCTTGAGTTCTGCTTGGCCAAGGAAAATATCAAGGTTATTATTGCATAACTTGAGAACAGGCTTTACATAGTAAAATTCTAAGGTGTTAGCATGAATTAATAGGTATGATCTTATCCAAGCTAGGAAGACATAACCCTCCAGTAAAGAGCAGAAAGGTAAACAGAAGTAAACCACTATGGAAAAATAGTTGAAAATGGGATGTTTTCATTAGAAAAATGAAGAGCTTTAAAAATCTGTTAGCTCTCCAGAGCTAGTTTTTTAAGACCCAAACACACAGCTCTACTCTGATCTGTTATAGCCTTCTGTGATCAACTTTGCTTCCCACATTGTCTATCTCCTAGTGTGTATGCTGTGAATGTTACAGAGAATGCCTTTAATACATGGAAGGGGCTCTAGCAGTTAAAGCATAGCAGACACAGGCCATATGATGGCAAACACAGGCCAGATCATGGCAAACTCAGGCCGGGTCAGGGCAAACACAGGTCAGATTATGATAGACACAGGCCGGGTCAGGGCAGACACAGGCCAGATCATGGCAAACACAGGTCAGATCATGGCAAACACAGGTCAGATCATGGCAGACACAGGCCAGATCATGGCAGACACAGTCCAGATGATGGCAAACACAGGCCAGATCATGGCAAACTCAGGTCAGATTATGATAGACACAGGCCGGATCATGGCAGACACAGGCCGGATCATGGCAAACACAGGCCAGATCATGGCAAACACAGGCCAGATCATGGCAAACACAGGCCGGATCATGGCAAACACAGGCCAGATGATGGCAAACACAGGCCGGATCATGGCAAACACAGGCCAGATGATGGCAAACACAGGCCAGATCATGGCAAACTCAGGCCGGGTCAGGGCAAACACAGGTCAGATTATGATAGACACAGGCTGGGTCAGGGCAAACACAGGCCGGGTCAGGGCAAACACAGGCCGGGTCACAGCAAGCACCGCAGACAGGTTTTGCCTTTTACCCTTTCCCCTCTCTCTTGCTAAAAACCAGTACAGTCATACAGCCAGTCCCAAAGGTTTATTCCCTTATTTAGCCACTGACTAATTCCTAAGAAAAACCCACAAAGGTCCAACAATAAAAATTCATTATTTGGATAATACCTCTAATCAGGATTCACCAGCTCACCCTAGCGCAGACTCCCCCTTTCTCCTGCTCACTCCTGCAGAAACACTCTCTCTTGCCTCTCTTGTGTTTCTTGCTTGTTCATGGCTGTTACTGCCTTGGCAGCATCCCCCATCCTTCTTGCCCCTCAGGGTAATAAATTTTATTTGTGCTGAGAATTTGGTGTTTGGGTACTGTTAGTATTTTGTGCATGGAAGGATGGAACATGCTGCCACGCTGCCAGGAAGCTATGTTGAGTTTATTGGGAGAATGGTTGGGGGAAGAGAGAGTGGGGGGGAAGGAAGGGATGGAGAGAGAGGGAGGGAGGGAAGAGGGTGCAGAGAAAGAGAGTGCCTGCCATGTGGTTGCAGCTCTTTAACAGGTGACCATGTAGATATGCCCCAGGTGTGGTGTGATGTGCCTCATTAGAGCGCCTCTGCAGGCAGGGGCATGGCCGCAGCAGATGTGCCACACTCAGGAGGCACACACTAACAGGTATGTCCTGTACTGAATCAGGGGTGTCTATAACCTCTCTTTGATGATTGTCTGTTGTTACTTAGGGTGAGTGTGGCATCATTTCCTCTGGGAACCTCTCACTTCATATTTGCAATCACTTACCTCACTGATGTGAAGGAGTTGGTCTCTGTTGTGATCTCTTAAACACCCAGGGTACCAGTGTACCCACTCTTTTCCTTCTTTAGTTTCCTTGTGACTGATTTGAAGTTTCCTTCTAGTGTTACCACTTACTGTCTTTTTGGTGCAGTCTTCTTTTCATTGTGCAGCTGTGTCTGTCAGTGATTCGTTTCTGTAAAATATCAGGTGAGATTGCCATTGAGAGTCAAGTAGGCAACACAGCTTTCTCTCTTTCTTTCTCCCTTCCTTCCCCCACCTCTGTCTGTGTATGTGTAGTGAATCCTGACTATGCAGTTATATTCACTTAATATGTCATGCTTAACTAGAGTAGGAATTGTGTGCTTGGAAACCTGGAGTTGTTCAAATGATTGTAGTAACTGTGCATGCAAGACACAGGAGACTGGATTAGTTGGTCACATTGTATATAATCATGTAAGTTTTATTGTAGTCAGAAATTTCTGTCTCACTAGAAATTCTCAAATTCCCAGCAGCAGCTTCTCAAATAATTGACTTGGAGGCTTAATATTATAGTAACTGCTGGGCCAGTAGCTCAAGCATATCACTAGCTCACTCTTACATTTAAATTAGCCAATAATTCTTATCTGTGTTTAGCCATGTGGCTTGATACCTTTGCTCAGTGCAGCATTCTCATCTTTCTTCCTCTGTGTTTGGCTGGTGACTGCTTCTTTGCCTTTTCTCTTCCCAGAATTCTCCTAGTCTGGTTGCCCTGCCTACACTTCTTGTCTGACTATTGACCAATCAGTGTTTTTTTAAGCCAATGGGGAGTGACAATCTTTACAGTGTACAAGAGGATTATCCCACAGTTCTATAAATACATTTTAAGTCATTAGGTTTGGGGATAAGCACCCATGTGTTTTGGTCTAATTTTAGTTTGCATATGCTTATGATATTTATTCTAAGGACTTTTTATAATGTAGGGTTGCATTACTTAAATTTCTGTCACTTGAAGGAGAAAAGGTTTATTTTGGCTCACAGAACCATATATTTTTACCCATGGCTGCTTATTTGTGTTGCTTCCAAACCTGTGTAAAGGTAGCATATCATGGTGGAAAGGAGTATGTACTATGTAAATAAGGAGAGGGTATGAAGGAGTTATGGACTCCAAATGCCCTTCATAGTATGTTCCTGATGATGTAACTTCCTCTCTAGTGCCACCACACCTGAGAACACCAAAGATTGGCACCCAAGCCTTTAACATATGGGGATTTGGATGATGTGTCTAAAACCTGGCAACTTCAAATGATGAATTAGAAACTCTTAGGGAACAAAAGCCAAAATTCTAAACATTCTTGGGTCAGAAAGTCCATTTTTTATATGTTGTAGGATTAATATTCATTTACTGTATGAATTGATTCTTTGGCAATTGTCTCATTTTTTTGTTCCTGTCCTTCTATTTGTTATTTATACATATGCACCTGATTTATACTGTGAGGGAAACCTCTTCTGCTTTGAAAATTCGCCCCTCCCCCCACTAGATCTTTTCCTTTTACCTTGGAATAATCTCTCTGGCACTTCTTCCTTTTTAACTTTGGAGAATGCCATTCATTAGTCTTTCTCTGCAATCCCAAAAGTAAACAGGATCTTTCTCTTTTAATCAATCCTCCAAAGTAGATGACAAAATCCAATTTTAGTAAAAGTAGCGAAGATGAGAGTAATCCTGATGTCACTGTGTAGTGAATCTATAGATTGAAATAAATCAAGGTGCCATCATCTGAATTTTCATAAACAATGCTTCCCTTTCATCTACTGTTGGCAAGCTCTTGGGTTCTGGCTGCAGGACGTACATGTACTTCTGTTTTACTAGCGACTGCTGCCAGATTATGTAGCCTGAGCTCAACGGATTAGTCCTTCCCTCTTTCCTGATGATAAAGAGTTCTGCATACTGGTAAGACTAAGGTACTTCAGTGTGTTTTGATGGTTTGCTTTTCAAGGTACTGGTAATGTGACCAGAGTTCTCCCTTATGATGCACAAATACTCTACTAGTGAAATACAATCTCCATTTTTACCTTCAGCCCATACTGTTGTTTACTCAGAACAAAATAAAATCCAAAAGCACAACTCTAGCCCCCATAACTTCTAGAACATCAATTTGCATTGGCCTTTTATCAGTAATCCTGTTTTATTCTTATTTGTTTTGGTGTTTGCTCCAGTCTGTCAACTTTGACTTCATGAAAGTTAAAGTGTCTGGAAGTTAATGTCTTACAATAGTTGCAGGTAACAGCGACATGATGGAGTATCCAGCAGAGAAAATGTCACAGACATGAGTTTAAGCAAATAGAAAGTTTTTTATTAGCTGGCCAGCGAGTACACTGGGTGTTTGGGATCCCAGTATAACCCTGTAAGTTTTTAAGCACAAAACATTGTTCTGGGTTGACATACTTCACTTACTAAGAACAGTTAGCCAGTAACAGAACTACAGAAGCCAAAAAGCAAGGTTAATACATTGAGGGACTTTCCTGTAACTGTGGACATTGATGGATTAGAATTTTGGTTTTGTTTTGGCAAGTGCTGCTCCCGCTGCCTACATGCTGAGATTTATGACCTGAATGGCATTTTCACCATAGAGTCTGGTGTGCTAAAGTCTCAGGGCCCACTAAGGCCGTGTTACAATAGTGTATGTTTCATTTCAAAATTAAAGAAATGAGGGCTGAAGGGATGACACATCAGGTAAAGGCACATGTCTCAGCATCTAATGACCACAACTCACATGACTGTGTGTGCAATCTGACCAAGGAAGGCAAACAGGTAGCCAAACCAAGTAGATGACCATATGTGTTTTAAGTGGAAGGAATGTCTGAATTAGGTTGAGGTTGCACAACTGAAGATTAATTGACTTCAAGATTATGAGCCAATATAGTGGGTAAAAAAGGTCAAAGGTACTGGCAGGTTGAAGTTCATTGGCTTTGTCAGCAAAGCTGGATTCAAGAAGGCTACGGTGAGTTATCAGATGAGTGGGTTATAAAGGTGTACTGAAGTGTATTTAGTGCATAAGACAGTCTGATAAGCAGGACCTGAGGACTAGCTCTCAGATATCAGCAGGCACTAGTCCTCAGAGATTATTTCGTTAAGGGGCTGCATTTATCTGGGATTTTTGCTGTATTTGGGAATTCGAAGTCTTCAATGGTCCTCAATGGTGATTTCTTACATCAGCATTTACAGAGTTGTGTTTGTGGATAGTCAGCAGCTATAGTTTCAAATTCCTAGGCCCCATTTCCTTTTTTGTTAGATAGAAGTGATCTTTTTTAGATACCTCAACAGGAACTCTCTAAAAGGTCAGGGCTTTTGTTTTCTTTTGGCCACCTTAGCTGGCTCCACTTCAGTCCCCAACAACTTGGGCAAACGTCCAGGCTTATAAAGCCAGGTGTTTTATTGAGGTTTGATAAAACTTTGCCTTTTTTTAAAAAAAAAAAATCTTAGAATCAGCATCACATTTGTATAATTTGTATTTAAAATACAATATTGACTTCAGAAATGCTCATGTTGAGAGTGGAACTATAGAGGTAGGCTGAGAATGATATATTCAAAGCCATTCTCCTTTCTCTCTCTTAAAAAATAATTTATCTCTTTTCCAAAGAGAACAGCTGCTCCTCCTCCATGAGACTTTGGTATCATCTCATGCCATCCCATTTCATACATTGCTGTGCTATCTTGCCTTACATCACCCCATGCATGCCACGTGTTACAATTTAGATGTGGAATATCCCCCAAGGAACCATGTGTTAAAAGCTTGGTTGCCAGGCTCCGACAGCACTATGAGACTGTAAAACCATAGGTGGGGACTGGATCTTGGGGAGGAAGCTAGGGAAGTTAGTCATAGATGTGCCCTTGAAGGGGCCATATGGACCCTGGGACTCCCTTCTCCTCCTGTGCAGCTCTGCAGTCACTAGGTACGCAGCCTCCAGGACCTGCATTTCTAAGTGACATGCTGCCTCTGCACAGGTGAAAAACAATGGGTCAAGCCACTAAGGACAAAAACACTGGAAACTGTGAGCAATAAGAGAACCTCCTTCCTCCTTTCCTTTATCTCAGGCATTTCATCTGTGCAATTCAAAGTAGATATACCATACCCAGTCATCTCCTTCCTCTCCATTGTAACCCCGCCCATCTCCTAATGCTCTAACAGCCCCTTCCTCCTCTGTTTGAGTTCCCCAATGCTCAATATGAAATGAAAGACAATTTCCAAGTGCTTGGTCTGCCATTTAGCCCCTGGAATTCTTAGTCTGAATCATGGCATATATAGCTGCTTCATGTGGCAGCTAGGTCTATTTCTTTAGCATAGGACAATCTTTCAAGTCCTTAAAATCCAATTTGAAACTCCTAAGCATAGCTGTCATTCACCCTTCAGTTCCTTGGGTTTCTCTGCAAATAGGTTCTTCGTAAACTCCTCACTGCTGATCGCTACTTTCATGCTGCAGTTTACCTCTTAATCTTACACACATCTCCCTAAAATCTATTTTAATTCTTGGCATACGCCCAGAATTGTGACTGCTCCAGATCTGGGTTTCTTTCCCCCACCTTTCCATACACTGACATTAGACATTGGCTCCCCTCCTCAATGCCCAAAATTGACCACAATAAAATCCAAGATATTTTGTTCCTCCTCTCCTCTCCTCCCCTCCTCTTTGCTCCATTTCTTTCCTTCCATGCTGAGGACTGATCCCAGGGCTTCCCTCATGCTCGACAGGTGTTCAGCTAGTGAGCACATCACAAGTCTTGACATATACTTTTTATAGTGCAGTACTTTGATGATCATTTTTTACATATGATGATCTCCACTACTAGCTTAAGAACTCCATTAAAACAAAGATTACTTTCTATTTATTATTTAGTATATAACATCTAATATAATGCTTTAAAGGTGTTAACTAGAGGTTGGCTTGGTGTTGTAGCTTAGTGGAAGAACTCTTGCTTTGCATGTGTAAGATTCTAGCTTCAGTCTCCAGCATTGGAAAAAAATAGTTCCACAATCAACAAGTGTGAGTGACCTGAAATTTCATTGTGAATACACAGTATATTCCAGAGCAAGCAGTGGTTCTCAACTTGTGTGTTGTAACCCCTTTTGGGAGGTTACGCAATTGGTGGGTTGTGACCCCTTTTGGGGGGGGCACACAATGTGTGTTGTGACTCTTTTGGAGGGTCATATATCAGATACCCTGCATATACATTATTTACATTATAGTTCATGACAGTAGCAAAATGAATGTTATGAAGTAGCAACAAAATAATTTTATGGTTAGGGGTTACCCCATGAGGAACTGTTTTCAAAGGTTGCAACACTGTGAAAGTTGAGATCTACTGCTCTGTGTGGTGACATATTGTATATTTAATAAAAATAGTCTGGAATATCAAAGGATACACACAGCCAAGCCATAAAGGTCAAGGAGTGGTAACCGATGCCTTTAATCTCATCACCTGGGAGGTTTGAGTTCAAGGCCTAACAGCCAGGCAGCAGCAGCACAAACCTTTAACCCTAGCTCTAGGAGAGTTGAACCAGGAAGTAAAGTAGCTGGGCGGTACAGGGCAGGAAAGAAAAAGGAGGGAGGAAAAGACAGAAGTTCAGTCATTCAATGGGGCAGCTGGTCAGGCTGACGGTGGGAAGATGGCACTTACCCTGTTTGGCCTGAGGAGTTCACTGGGAGAGAACTGGCTGCAGGTTGTTCTCTCTATCTCTGATATTCTGGGCTTACTTTGTAATTAAGTATACAATATATTATCACCACAGTTCTAGACAGTGCTTAGCGCTGCTATAGGTACTAAACAAGCTACTGTTATATTTATTTATGGCTGGCCTTGAACCCTCAGCTACCCTATCCCAGTACCTAGCATTGCTGGTATATGGCATTGGATTCAGCTTTTAAAAGGTATTTGCTTTTCCCTTTTTTTAATGAGCCTCTTTTTCTGAAGCTACCATTGTTGGCATTATTATTCTACATTATTCTATTAATGTTTGGCTCTGTTTCCCTGTAACCCAAGTTAAGTTGCAAAACTCCATCTTTCTGATTCTGCACAAAATCTGAGTCACCTAGTCTGGTATGTCTAGCGCAGACATTTTAAGTATTTCTTTTAATTCGTCTCTACTCTCACCATACTAACAGATGCTTCTGCTTAGAACAGATTTCCCAGCCAGTCTCCCTGTAGCCCATCACAATGTAAATAGAAGATAGTCAGATGGGAAAAAAAAAAAAAACACAGAAAAGATCTTTCAGCAGCTTTGTTGCCTGACTCTTCCCTGGGTGAGTCAGGTTAGGCACTCCATTGTTGCCCACATTTTATGTCCATCACACATCAGCAGCAAGACTGCTCATGTTTAGGAACTCGGTGACCCACAGAGATGCATTCTTGACAGATGATAGAGAAAGCTTCAGAGTGCTTGCCTTGACCAGGAAGTAACACATTTGCTAGGTTGGCCTAAGTTTCCCTTAAAGGCCCATGTGCTAAAAGACTTGATCCTTCACAGGTTACGTGACTGAGAGTGGAAGAAGCCTTTGGCACGTGGAGCATCCTGGAGGAGGTTAAGTCATCAGGGGTGTGTTCATCTTGAGGATATTGACATGTGGTCCATCTTCTTTATTCAGAACCTCTCATTCTGGCATGCCCTCCCACAGGCCCAAAGTGACCATGAGCCTAAACCTCTCCCCTCTTTATTCATCTGTGGCATTTTGTTACGGTGGTAGAAAGCTACACACATTTCACTTCTGCTCTCTCTATAGTGGTTACAATATAGTTATTATAGTTTTTATCGCTGAATGAAGAAAAGAAATAAAAAGGAAACAGAAAGGATATGATTGCTCCTAGATGTCATGGAGAAGAAAGTTTACTGTTGATAGGGAGAGCATAGCCAGAGGCAGCTGCACTGAGAGAGCCCAGAGTGGACATGACCCTGAGCCGTGTGGGGTTGGGGGAGGGAAAAGAGGGAGAGAGAGGAGCCACGCACATCAGCCGGGAGGACCAGGGTACAGAAGGGCCGGTAACCAACATAGCTGGACTGTGTTTGGGAACTATCTCCCCTGGGTCGGAGATTTTAGGGTAGCAGGTATGCCAGCCATACAGGGGACTGAGGGAAGCCGGGAGAATCTGGAGGCCAGGTCCACTTTGAAATGTTAAAAAGGGATGCCAGTGTGTATCCTCAAAGAGTTAGAAAATGCAGACAAAACCAATCACCCACACTCTGTTCCTAGCAACTAACACATCCTCTTGCATCCACAGCAAGCAAGAGCTCTTAAGCAGATCTCATGTTGCCCACTGTGTCCGCTCTGGGTATCCACTCTGTAATTTTTCCTTGCTTCTGAATAGATCTTTTATAAGGACAAGATTCCAAGAACCTGGAACTAGAGACCATGGAGTCCCAGAATGAATGGAGAGGAGAGAGCTGTATCTGCATTATGCTTTCTGACAGGACACAATGTCCCTGGATGTCTC
Source organism: Sigmodon hispidus (assembly GCA_004025045.1). NCBI lineage: Eukaryota > Metazoa > Chordata > Mammalia > Rodentia > Cricetidae > Sigmodon > Sigmodon hispidus. The sequence goes on from PVIH01003657.1 coordinate 39,152, forward strand.
ATGTTCCTTTTTGCATTCCTTATTGCCATGGTGAACTGCGTCCCTGCATTGTAAATCACAATAATCCTTTCTTTAACTGCTTTGCTCATGTACTTTGTCACATCAAAGAGAAATGCACAATTCCATCAACTTTGGCCATTCCAGCATTCACCCAAGGATCAGTAAATGTATATCGATTACTGGCTATAGTGGACTCTATGATAGAAATGGGAAGCAACTGCGACCAGGCTCTGGAGAGGGGAGAAGACGATTCGCAGAAGTTCATTGTTAGTGCACCATAAGAGAGGGTAGGTGCCAATGCCAGTTCCCACTCTCTTGTGTCTTCCTGCTAGAGAGAGAGGGAGGGAGGGAGAGAGAGAGAGAGAGAAAAGGCAGGAGTAAGGGGATGCAGGGAGGGGAGGGAAGAAGGAAAGGGGAGAAAGAGGGAGAGGGTAGAAAGGACAGAGGGAAAAATAAATATTTGGAGGGGTAAGAAGAGGAAAGAAGTGTGTGTGGGGGGGACGAAGGGGGCAGACAGAGACAGAAGGGAGGGGGAATAAAGAGGGGAGAGAGAGAGAAAGGCGTGGGGGGGAGCCCACGAAAGAGCACACTAGGGTTACTGTTGTATTAGGTTTCAGCCTGGACTTTCTGGGCCTAGCCTCGAGGTTCGGCCCCACAGACCCGCAGTTTTTCAGTCCTACAGAAACACACAAACGCTTACGTGAACTTTACACTGATTGACCTAGGGCCCAGGCATAAAACTTGCTAACTCTTTAGTCTTAAACTAACTCATTAATCTTATCCTGTTTGGCCATGCGGCTTAGTACCTTTTCTTAGAGCATTTCAGCTTCTTTTCCCTGCATCTGTGGCCATCTCCTCTTCGTGTCTCTGTCGAATCCCTGTGGCATCTGTGTCTGCAGTCTGTCTCTGCTCTCAGAAGTTCCCAAGTTTTCTGAACCTGGTAGCTCTGCCCATACTTCCTGTCTGCCTTTAGCCAATCAGCTTTTATTAAACCCATAGGCAGGACAAATATTTACAATGACAGGCAACAGTAGCAACATAACATAATCTCACTACAGGTTATTGTCTTGAGAAAAAATATAAAGGACATTAATGTCTAGAGATGGCAGTTGAACCATCTCTGAACACAGAACCATACAGAACCTCAGGGAGGGGAAGGGAATGGGCGAAGGCCACCTGATCTCTTAGGACAGGGGTAACTTAAAAGTGAGGCTAAAGAGATGGGTAAGCCTGAGGAAGAGCTCTCCTGACAGAACATGGAGAACTGTGCCTTAAAGAACCTTGTTTTCTCTAAAATATAGTCATACACATGTCTCTGAGCTCACTATTCATTCCAAACACTCCTCTCTTCTTCCCATTGACCTTTTAAAATGAAATGGTCATTCCTACCCTACATTCCTAGTTCAAATAAACATTTCTCTATGAAAGTGTCCCTATTTCTGAAACTGAGAAAACCTGTTTCTACACTTTACTAAGTAACATCTTTCTTGCTTTTATTTTGAATGTCTCTTGGTGTTGTATTAGAGTTGCATCTGACTTTGGGCACCATGAGCTCCTTGAAGAATACAGTGTCCATGCTGTTCTCCCTCTAGATTCCTTTCAGCTTCTCTTTGATATAGAGCTTTAGTGAATATTTAAAACTAGTATGTAGTAGTGAAGATGATACTTTTTTTAATAAGAAAATATTTTTGGTCAAGGAGGTTATTAAATGCACTTACTTAGGGGATAATTTTTGTTTGGAGCAATAAAATTATTAAACTTAGTAATTTGAGGTTCATTTACCTTGGGTAGCATTCATATTATTCAATTCCTATATCAATGAAAAGTACAGTTACTAGGGTCAGAAAGATGGTTCAATAAGTGCAGTGGTTTGAATAATAAATGTCCCCCATAGCCTAGGACATTTCAATACTTGGTCCCTCTTGGTGGTCCTGTTCAGGTTGGTTTAGGAGGTGTGGTCCTGCTCGAGAAAGTATGTCACTGGGATAAGCTTTGAGATTTTAAACAAATGTATGTTTAAATAAATAAGCACACATGAATGTTATTTAAAGTTGAATTGCCTCTAAGTGAGATGGTATACACCTCTAAGTGAGATGGTATTGTTAGTTTTTTGCATGTGGCATGTGAATGGAATCTCAACACCAGGAGTACCACATAAGAATTTATTAGAGCAGTAGGCAGAGGTGGTGCAGAAGGGAGCAGAAATAGAGGAAGAGGGAGGGGACTTGTGTGAGCACTTCCTTTAGGAAGGGTGGGTGGGCCCATGTTTGCATAGCCACACCCAGGGGCATAGTTGACTTTGTTACATTCCAGGTGAATACAAACTTTGGAAATCCTTACAGGTATACTCCTATATTCCCAGCACTTGGGAAGGAGAACCCTGAAAGAACAGGATGGGCTACTAGTGATTTCAAGTCTAATGTGGAGTACATACTAAGATTCTGTTTCAAATATAAAGAAATAAAGAAATTTAATCTATGCATAAAAATGCTCGATTAGAGCTAAGTCCATACATACTAAACATACCACACAGACTGTCTGTGGTATAGTGGAAAGCATTTGTGTCCACTGTGCCAAACAGATAATATGATAGAAAGTAGAAACAACTTATTTATAAAATGGAGAATGAAAATACAGTGAAGAATGAAGATACTGGTATTAATAAGTGAATGTGTGAACACTATAGAAATACTGCACCAGATATTTGAATACTTTAAATTCCAATCTTCTGTTCAAAGTAGCATCAAATTCATCCAGCTATTCTTGCTCTTAAAAATATGAACCTTTAAGCTATAGAGCTATGGGTAGAAGTTTCTCTCCTACCTTCCAGTTCCCAAATAACTGACACAGGGGCTTAATATTAATTATAAATGCCTGGCTAATAGCTCAGGCTTGTTATTAGCTAACCCTTACTTCCCCCATCTTCACCCACCCCATCCCCCCATTTATTCCTCCGAGAGAGTAAGAACTCCCAAGGTCAGTCAATGCAGGCTGGCATATCTATTTGAGGTAGGACCAACCTCCCTACCCCAGTATCAAGGCTGAGCAAAGTGTTCTTCTGCAGGAAATGAACTCCAAGAAGTCAGTTTGTGCACTAGGAATAAATTCTGGTCCCACTGCTAGAGGCCCCACAAACTCCCCACTCCATTGACTGTCATTCTTATTCAGAATGCTAGTTCAGTTTCATGCAGGTTCCTCAACTGTCAGTTCAGAGTCAGTGAGTTCCAGTAGCTTGGATCAGCTGTTTCTATGGGCTTCCTCATCATGATCTTGACCCTTTTGCTCATAACATCTCTCATCTCTCTTTTCAACTGCTCTGAGAGAACTCAATCTAGTGCTTGTCTGTGGATCTCTGCATCTGGTTACATCAGTTGCTGGATAAAGATTCTATAATGACACTTAGGTGGCCATCAATTTGATTATAGGGGAAGGCCAGCTTAGGCATCCTCTCTACTATTGCTTAGAGTCTTATCTGGGTCATCTTTATAGGTTCTTGGATATTTCCCTAGTACCGGATTTCTCTCTAACCCCATACTGGCTCCCTTTATCAAAATACCTATTTCTCCTTCCTTGTCTCTCCTACAACTCAATTATCCCATTCACTCATGTTCTCTTCCCACCTCCCTTTGTCCCCTCCCCATCACAGTTTACTCAGGAGATCTTATTTATTCCCCTTTTCCAGGAAAATACATGGATGTCTCTTTTAGTTCCTCCTTGTTAAATAGTTGCTCAGGGGTTATGGTTTGTAGCCTGTTAACCCATATTTATTTTTTTTATTATTTTATTTAAAAGGTTGTTTTAATATCTACCACTGCTTCCCTCCTCCCAGTCCCTCCTAGTCCTCCCTCAACCTCCCCACAGCCCATCCCCCCATCCATTCCCCTAAGGAGGGCAAGAAGTCCCAAGGTGGGTCAATTTAGTCTGGCATATCCAGTTGAGGTAGGTCTGAGTCTTTCATCCAGTATTAAGGCTGGGTTAGGTGTTCCTCTGTAGGAAATGGGCTCTGAGATGTCAGTTCATGCACAGGAACATACTCTGATCCTACTGCAAGAGGCTCCTGAAACTGCCCATGCCATTTGACAGTTTCCTAACTTTGGAGGGTTTAATTATTTTTCATAAAGGTTCCTCAGTGGTTATTTCAAAGTTAGTGAGCTCCCAATATCCCAGGTCAGCCATCTCTGTGGATCTCCTCCTCATGATCCTGATCCCTTTGCTCATATACTCTCTCCTGTCTCTTTAGCTGGACTGGGAGCTTGACCAGGTGCCTAGTTAAGGATCCCTGCTTCTTTATTTACTGCTGAATGAAGGTTCTATAATGACACTTAGGTGGTCATTTATTTGATTATAGGGGAAGTCCTGTTTAGGCACACTCTCTACTATTGCTTGGAGACCTAGCCAGGAACATCTTGTGGGTTCTTGGAGGTTTCCTTAACACCAGGTTTCTTTCTAACCCCACAGTGGCTCCATCTATGAAGACATTCATTTCTTCTTTCTCCCTCCCTGCTGCTCCTCTCATTCAATCATCTCCTCTCATGATTTGTTCCCACCTTCCTTTGCTCATTCCCTATAATGATCCCAATTTAGCTGGAGAGCTTCTCTATTTTCCCTTCCCAGGGCAATCCCTGGATGGTTCCTTCTGTTAACTAGCTATTCAGGGTTTGTGGTTTGCAGCCTGGATATTCTTTGCTTTTTGACTAAAATCCACTTATGAGTACTTCCCATGTCTATCTTTCTGGACCTGTGTCAGGATGATAATCTCCAAATCTATCCATTTGCCTGCTAATTTTAGAACATCATTTTTTTTTTAAACTGTGGAGTAGTATTCCATTGTGTAAATGTACCATGATTTGTTAATCCATTCTTCAATTGAGGTGCACTTAGGTTGTTTACAGATTCTGGCTATTATGAATAATGCTTCTGTGAACAGAGTTGAGCTAATGGGGCAAGAATGTGGGTCCTTTGGGTATATGCCCAACTGTGTTATTGCTGAATCATTGGGGGAGATTGGTTCACAATTCTCTGAGGAGCTGCCATACTGATTTCTAAAGTGGCTGTACAAGCTAATATTTCCATCAGCAATAGAGGAATGTTCCCCTTGCTCCACATCCCCTCCAGCATAGGTTGTCATCTGTGTCTTTGCTCTTAGTCATTCTGACAGGTGTAAGGTGGTAATTCAGAGTTGTTTTGATTTGTATCTCTCTGATGGCTGTTGAGGATGTTGAGCAGTTCTTTAAGTCTCTTTCTGCTATTTGTAATTCTGTTGAGAATTCCCTTTTTTAGCTCTGAATCCCATTTTTAAATTGGATTATTTGATTTTTTGGCCTCAAGTTTCTTGAGTTCTCTATATATTTTAGATATCAGTCTTGTCAGAAGATATTTCTTATCTATGCTTTGCCGTGTCACTCATGACTTGTTACCTCATTTTTCTATATGTCCTGCTTCCTTAGTGGCTGTGTGGTGTCTTCTAATTTCATCCTTCTTCCACCTATTATCCTCAGTTTGGCTTTCCTGCCTAACTTCCTTCCTAGCCATGGCCTGTCAGCTTTTTGTGAACCAATGAGAATAATACATATTCATAGTGTACACAAGGATTATTCTACAGCACAGAGCTATCTCAGCAATTAAGAGCTCTTGCTACTCTTACAGAGGACCTGGTATGGTTCTCAGCACCCACATGGCAGCTAACAACCGTCTGCAAGTTTATAATTTAAATTTCAGGTGTTCTGATCCCCCTCTTGCTGCTTTCTTTGGCAGTGAGCACACTTGTACAGGCGCACACACACACAGTATAATAAATATATGCAGATAAAACACCCGTACATATAACATTAAAAAATGTGAACCATTTTAGATATATCAGTTCAATATCAAAGCAAAGTCTCAAACCCACATGTAGGATCCACCTTATTTCTACCTTGAAAATAACATCTTATTTTATAAACAGTGAAAAGCAAAGTATCTTGTCCTTGCAGAGAGCAAGAATGGCAGGCCTTTCTTTGGTGAGGAAGAGTGATATACTAAAGAGTCAAGGACATAGATCTGTGAGATAAATTGCCTGAGTTTGGATCTAGCCTCAATCTCTTTAACTGTGGAATATCATTTCATAATTATGCGTTATCCTCCCACTCAGAAACACAAGCATTTTGAAAGAAAAAACAAGTAAATATCTGCTGAAAATCCATCACTAAAATTTTTTCAGTAAATGATACCTAGTAACTGAACTGATTAGCTCAATACATACTCAAATACTTTTTATATACAGAATTTATCAAAGTCTAAATGATTTAAAAGATTCATTTTAAGTTTATATGAGTGACATTTGTACACATCAAAGTATGAGTAGCATGAAGTTCCTTAGGAGGCCAGAAGAAGGATCCCTTAAAAGTAGAATTACGAGATTGTTGTGGGCTCCCATCTGTGGGTGCTGGGAACCAGACTTGGGTCTTCTACAAGAGCAGCCACTTTTCCTAGCCATTGAGCCATCCAGCCTCTCCCACCAAGATTTTTAATGTCACTGATGTGAATTTATCTAGTGAGCTTAAGGAACAAAGATTCAGTGATGACTTTTATTTTTCCCTCAATTTCACTTTCACTATTTAGCTGATAGTAAACAGGAATGTGTTCTTATGTTGCTAATATACAGTGTGAGACTTTGCTGTCTGAGGACCTTAAATAGTAGAGGATAAAGGACACAAATAATACATGATGACAAGTGTTGGATTCAGGTGCAAAGTAACAACTCTGTGTCATAGATAGCAAGTGTATTTGTATGGATGCTGAATGAGATTCATGAATGCATTAGCCTCTCATATCTTATGCTTGTTGTTTATTTGTTTAGGTGTTAGGCTTGGAATGCCATGGCTCACACATTCTGGGCAAGAACTCTACCAGTGAGCTATATTAGAGACTTATTTTATCCTTTGAGCTTTCAGAACATAAATTGTTCCTGTCACACACACTGTCCTCTATTGATGTGGGTGACTGATGTATACCAGGCACACCAGAGCGGAGATATTTGTCCAGTACACAAGGAAATGAAATGTCTCAAGATAATTTATGAATTAACTGCTCAAGCTTTAATACTACATAAGCTTCAGAGAATACAAAAATCTACTTTAAGTTATATATATAATTATATTTATTATGTTAAATTATTTTTTCTATTAAGCAGCATAATAGCTACATTAGGGTGATTTTATATAATAAAATTTAATGGGTGTGGTGGCACATGTCTAAATGCTAGCATTTGAGAGTCAGAAGCAGGCAGATCTCTGGTTCAAGGCCAGTGCTTTACATGTTTCTAAGTAGACAAATACATTCTGATGATTTACTTGAGGAGTCCAATTTTGCCACAGTTTCTATCATTAATACGATTCCTCCTTCAGCACCTCGCCATAGCCGTCATTTAATCCTAATGATTGGTGTAAGAGCAAAATGATTGTTGACCAATGAAGAAAGAGAAACAGATGTGGACAAGGCCCAAGTGAAGAGCTCCTAAGACAGGGCTCACAGGTCTCACTCTTCCATTGAGATTGCAATGTGAGCAAATGGCGGCCTGCTGCCTTCCCTGTCTTCACCGCATTCCCATGATGTCCCTGCTGATAGCAGACATCAGGATGATACCACCACTGGGTAGGTTTGGTAGCTTCTTTACAATCTATAGGACAAGGTTGGGGTGGGTGGGTACCTTTTGCTTTTTCTAGTACTGAAAGTAGAGTCCAGATCCTCACTAGCATACCCTAACCCTCTAGATCCAGTTTCTCTTGCCTCCCTCCTAAAGGTCTTGTACTTTGTTCTCCTTCCTCTGTTCCTGGCAGTCCAGCAAAGCCCTGCCCTTTGCCCTGATGCAACCTCTCCATGTATAGTTTTGAACCCATTGATTCCCACCAAAGTATGCTATGCTCTTTTTCTTTTTCTGGCTGGCCTGAGTGACACAATATAGATCAGGCTGGCCTCTAACCCACAGTGATCTGCCTGTCTCTGCCTCTGGAACACTGGGATTAGAGGCACCAGTCACCATGCTGAGCATTGCCATGTTCTTCATTGCTATGGGGTTGGTTATTCTCTCCCCTTTATTTCACTCCTTTTAATGTTCACATACCCCTCGTAGAATCTCCACCTAAACAAAATAACAACAAAAACTTTCTCTTTTCTGTGAAATTCTTTGAAATAGTTTATTTCAAGTCTTTATTACTTGTGTGTGCATGAAAGTACCATAACATCTATGTGGAGATCAAAGGCCAGACAACCTCCTGGAGCTGACTGCCTCCTAGCATGGGCTCTTTGGATAGAACTCAGGTGCCTTCCTATTAGTCCATGCTTCCCCTAGCCCTTCTCACTAGCTCAGTAAAAGAACTTGTCAAAAGAGGACCGTTGGCCTTAGACGAGTGGAAAAATGAAGTACAGTGAGAGGTTGTGGAGGAAATTAGCAGAGGTTGATTCTTGTTGACCCTCCAGGCAGGAGACAGTGCATTGCATGCAGCAGGTAGAGAACATGATTGCAGATGGATTGATAGAAGGCATGCCTGCCTCCTCTTTTCTACCGTCCTCGCTTGATTCCTTTGAGGTACAAAACTCCTTGGGGATGGGAGATTTACTGTAGTGAGGTTTTACAATCATCTGTGGAACCAACAAACGTTAAGCGATAGAAACAGCTGTCTGATAGCAGACAGGTTGGGTGCAAAGGCCCAGTTCTCCAGGGAGAGGAGAGGGCCTCAGGCCTCAGCCTGGTCTAGGTTCCTTCATGGAAAAGGGGAATCTCAGCTACTTAGCTTTCTTAGCCCAAAGGTGCCTGGCTGGCTTGCCATTGTGTCTTTTGTCCTCTGAATTTGATCATTTACATAATACATTAGCATAGAACTCCAGGTGGGCCTGGGCATCCAAAACCCATCCCAGCAGAGCTAACGCCCTAGCGGCTGCCTCCCGTGGCAGCATCCCTACCACCCTTGACTGTGCCTGGGTTCTGCTGCAAGCACGTCCCAGCGTTCAGCTTTCCTTAGTGTTAGGGCTGGCAGCAGCGCTTTACCAAAAGCTGCAACAGTCGGATGAATAATGCGAAGCTGGGGCCCTGACATGAAGGAAACTTGGCATGACTCGTGTTTTGCTAGCGGACGTTGGGGTTTCTTGATGACCGTTGGAAGGCGCGCGCTCAACCGGTACTGGAGCCTTGGAGCGTCCAGAGCAGCAGGGTTCTGATCTTCGCTCTGGGATACTAGACGCACAGCGAGCAATTCCATTTCTCCGCGTGCCACTTGAGTGCACCTGGACTCTGCGTGTCTAAAACGACAGAGATCAATTTTGGTCAGACAAAATTACTTGTCAGAACGGGCAGACATTCGCGGCGCAGGCACTTTGGAGATAACTAATTCTTTAGTAAGCCTAAGGCTGCGCTATCAATACCCTTTAGAGCTGCCCCCCCGCCCCCCGAAATCTTACAGAAGCCATTTCTCCTGGCCAAAGTTCCAGAGAGGCGCTCCATTCGCGACAGGTGCAGGACCTTTCGCGCGACCACGCCTCTGGCCTTTCTTCTGCGTGGGCTGTTTAAAGGTCTCTAGTGAGACAGAGTCCTCGAGGAGAAGAGTCAGGGTGCAGAACGCCCGCCCCCAGTCCTTGTTCTCTGTCCAGTGACCGCATTCGGCCCGCCCTCTGCACCTCTATAAGAGCACTCAGAGCACCGCCCTCCGGCGCGCTTCTTATCCCGCTTTCCAAGCGGTGTTCAGCTTTCCCTGCTGCTGTCGGACACTAGTTTCTCCCTTTCTGGACCCCCAGCACGGGTGACGGGGCCAGGCTCTTGGCTTCTCCTGTGCTCTTTTGCTCTCTGGGCCCTAGGCAGTCTCCGCGGTGCTGATTCACAGGTGAGCAGCGCTGTAGCGCCGCTGTCCGGTGAGCTCACCTTGAACAGCTCAGTGGCCAGCGCAAAACTCTGGTCTTTGCAGGATGAAGAACCCGATGCTGGAAGCGGCGTCACTCCTCCTGGAGAAGCTGTTCCTCATCTCCAACTTCAAGCTCTTTACTGTGTGCACTCCTGGAGGAGGCACAGAGAAAAAACTCCACTATGAAATAGGCTCTTTTCTTCGGGGCGATGTGCTGGAGGTGTCACGGACCCATTTTACCCACTATGGGATCTACCTGGGCAACAATCGCGTCGCCCATCTAATGCCTGACATCCTGTTAGCCCTGACCAATGACAAAGGACTTATTCAGAGGGTGGTCTCTAACAAGCGTCTTGTCCCGGGAGTCATTTGTAAGGTGGCCAGCATCCGTGTGGACACAGTGGAGGACTTTGCCTATGGAGCAGACATCTTAGTCAATCATCTAGACCAGACTCTAAAGAAGAAATCATTGCTTAACGAGGAGGTGGCATGCAGGGCTGAGCAGCAGTTGGGACTGACCCCCTACAGTCTACTGTGGAACAACTGTGAACACTTCGTGACCTACTGCAGATATGGCATTCCCATCAGCCCGCAGGCTGAGAAGGTAGGAGGAGAGACTTGCAGAAGCTGGGGTCTTTTTGGACAACTCCCCAACCACCTCATTCTTAGAAGTTCTAGATTAAGGAAAGGCCTGGTGTTTCTAGGAGAGACGTGGAAAGAAAGGACAGTGTGCCTTGCAGGAGGGATATTTCAAAATGTGTAATAAAAGGGTGTGGTCACACAGTGCTTAATGATTTCAAAGTGCTACAAGTGATCTTGGTCTGCACACACGAGGTGGACTTTCTCTAAGAGGAGAAAATGGCAGGAAGGAGTCAGTTTTCTCTTATTAGATGCATAAAGTGATATCTTTTATTTCCATGTTTGATGCATAGGAGTTTCCCCCTTGGTGTTGTGACTTCTTCCTAGGTAACTTAAACTCCACTCATGTATTCATTCATTGTTAATCATCTCCTAGCTACTAGCTCCAATGGTAGACTGGATTTTAAATTCCCTAGAGATTAATTAAAAATAATTTATTTTCATCATCCTTATACACTGGAAGGTAATTTTATTCGTACGGGGGGGGGGCACAGACAAGTATTAGAAATGATGGTTAAATAAGCTAGAAACCTAAATGAGAAATAGACTATTTCCAAAGAAACCACTCAACTCACAAATGATAATGTTTGTAATCCTGAAATTCATTAAGGGGGTATTAATATTTGATTTTCTTAATGGAATCCTGGACAATGAGCTTTGGTGTTATTTTTTCATGTTTAGATACCCTTTTGGATCAAAAGAACAAGTCACCACACTCTACAGCCTAGATTTACTTGTTCTATATCTGAAGTAATTTTTGACACAACAGAGAATGAAGCTATTATGCTTTTATATTGGTATCTTAAACTTCTTTTAGATTGTTAATCTAGGAATCACTGTCTATGGTAAATTAAAATACAATTAGAATACTGTGAAATAATTCAAGACTCTCCCCTCTAGTCCAGGCCTGCTTAGAAGTGAACTTTCCCACATTTATAAACACTGGCTCTAAAGGTGTACCAAAGGAGACATGGCAGATTTAGTTAAGAAGCAAGCCAATCATTACTGTAAGGAAAAAAGTTTTTCTATCCAAACTGAGTTACTTTTTCACACATGTAGCACTGCTACAAAACACTTCTACAAAAATGAGGTATAAGTGTTTTGTACAAGTACTAGAATGTTAATCACATAAAGAACTAGTTGGGTAGTTTCTAATTTTCAGAACGATGGTATGTTTCAGGGCAGTGGATAAGTACATTAATTAATGGAGCTGTATAGCCTCAAAAGAAACTGAGTTTCTGTGTTTCCCTGGAACAGTCTAACAGTCCAGCCCCAGACTACATTTCTGCAAGGGACAAATTTCTTACCCCAATTCTCTAATTCAAACAACAACAACTCCTCCTCCTCTTCTATTTCTTGTTTATAAAAGGTGCACTAGTACAATATGATTTTTACTTTGAAATTTTAAAGAAGTTTTACCTTTTGTTTTTAATTACATGTATGTGTGTGCATGTGCACAAGTTCAAGTTTCCTTGAAGGCCAAAGGTACTTGGAGATGGAGTTGTAAACAGTTGTGAGCTACCAAAAGCCGGTGCTGGGAAGGGTTTGAGACCTGTGTGAGCGCAGAGGTGGCTGAGTCATCTCACCAATTCCATGGTTTCCACTTTCCAGAAACAAAAACCATTCTTTGCTTCTGGGTCTGATTGTTGATGTCTTCATCTTCACAGCTATTGTATCTGACATCAGCACGGCAAAGGTGTCTCTTCTTAACCTTGAGTTATAAATCTCTAACAGCCTCCCTCAGGTGAACACTTCTTGCTGTTATCAGTACACACTAGGAGGGCATGGAGAAGTCAGTGGATATAGGGGCTCCAATGCAAACTAAGTTCCGAATTCACAGTGAAAAGCGAACCAACTTCCAAAGCTGCCGTCTTGAATATTCTCTCCCCACACCACTAACTAATAAGCAAGCTTAAAATACACTAAAAGAGACATTTTAAATCTTTGTGAGGATGCTTTTTTCTTTGAAAAATTATTGACAATTTCATACATGTGTACAACGCATTTTGATCACACATTGCCTCCATTATCCCCCATCAGCTAACCCATGTTTACTTCATAAGTCTCTTCCTACTTTTATGACTTATGTGTGTGACTCATAGAATTTAGTTAGTGTCTTGGTCAGTGTTCTAGTGCTGGGAAAAGACACTATGACCAGAGCAACTCTTATAAAGGAAAGCACTGAACTGTAGTTACAGTTTTAGAGGTTAGTCTGCTATTGTGGTGACGTAAATGAAGGTAGTTACTGAGAGAGTTTACATCCAGGGCTGAAGGCAGCAGGTAGAGAGAGCCACTGGGTCTGCCTTGGGCTTTCAATACCTTAAAGCCCATCATCAGTGGCACACGATTTCCAACAAGGCCACATCTCCTATTCCTTGTCATATAGTGATATTCCCTGACAACTAAGTGTTAAAATATATGAGCGAATGAGGGACATTCCTTCCCTCCCAAGATCCTCTAGACCTGTCTCAGGAATGGTCCTGGCTCACTGGAAGCAGTTCCTGTGCAGGTGATGTAATGCCTGAGTGCAAGAATTTCCACCAGGGAGGCTGGATACATTGTTATGAGTGGGGATTTTATTGCTACCTACAGAGAATGAGAACCCAGGTCAATCACCTAGCTCTGCACAGCAGCAGAAGCCAGTAAGAGAGCATTGCCCCAACTGGCGGGAGTTTTAAAGAAAAACCTACATAATCAAGACGCGACACCTTGATGTTCCAGGATTAGGCAAAGTGGTGAAGTTCAGCAGCCATTGGAGTTTCCTGGCGCGAATCCAACCTTTGAATCCATTGGTGGCTGCTGCAGAAGTTCACTCACAGACCTGGGCCCTGCCCCCAGAATGAATCCAGGTCCTTACAGTTGAGTTCATGGTCATGTTGTGACTAGGAGGCACCATTTATATATTCCCCATCCTCTAGTACTTACACTCTTTCTACTGCCCTTTCCCAATCCTGCTTTAAAACAGGTTCAGAAATTATAAAATCAGGGATTTTTATACTGATATGGAGCATAAGTATATTGTAAAATTCAAGTCCCTCTGTTTTTAACTTTTACTATTTGTTATGCCTTTTCTGCTATGAATCTTTGGTTTGACTTATTGCCAGAATGAAGGCAAATGGTTCTTTTCAGGTGTCTCAATTTCCAAAAGTGACCTTTAACACCATCTGTACATTTCCCTCTCCTTCCCCCAGGGTCTCATGTACCTAAAGCTGACTTTAAGCTCCCAACCTAGCTGAGGGTGACTGATGATCTTGAACTTTTTACCTTTTGATCCTCCTATTTCTACATCCCACAGGCATGGCTCACCACACCAATCACACAATTACCCATTTTATACATTTCTGAGGACCAAGCTTAGGGGTTCCTGCATTCTAGGTAATTACCCAACTGAGTTATATTTTCAGCCTTACAATTTTGTCTTTCTTTAGATGCTTCCTGGGCTGATGGCCAAATGGACAAAGAATGGGGGAGGGACAGTAGGGAGAAAGAGAAAAGAGGAGAGGGAAGGAGGGATGGGAGAGATAGAGATGAGAGAGAGGGAGAGGTGCATCCATACACAGAAGAGAGAGACAGGGTCTGTGTTCTAGGCTGGTATCTAACTCTACGTAGGCAATAATGTGTTTGAACTTCTGATATTAGTACCTCTACCACCTAAGTGCCAGGACTATAGGACTATGTCATAAAGTGCCACTCTTCATCTCTGTGGAGCTGGGCTGGGAATTAAACGCATAGCTTCATGCATTGTAAGCAAGTACTCTACTAATTGAGCTTGATTTTAACCACTTTAATACAAAACACTATATCTTGTTAGTGTATTAGAAAGAGAAACATTAGATGTTTGTCCTATAAACAATATATAGATGGCTAATAAAATATTGAATATTTATTTAGATATTATGTAAAACTTTGACTAGAGATGGCCTTACATACACATTGTAGACTAAAACACACCATCACGCTTGGCTTAATTTTATATGTTTCACTAGGTACCCAGAATATAATTACATCAGTAATGAAATCCTACAGGGCTACTGCCATATCTGTGGTTGGTTCTTAGAGGTCCCTATGAGGTTCTTGACTGTATTAAACTTGTGTATTGTGTTCATTAATAATTTAGAAATTATGTCAGGCACAGTGGTACACACGCACCTTTGACTTCAGTACTCTAGAGTCAGGGGCCAGCCTCTTATATATAGTAAAGTCCCAGGCAACCAAGGATAACACAGAGAAACTCTGTCTCAAAGCAAGGGGAAAAAACCCCATAAAAACCAGAGCTGAAGAGATGGTTCAGCAGTTAAGAGGTCATACTGCTCTGGCAGAGGATCCATGTTTGGTTCTCAATACTCACAACTACCTGTCACTTGAGCTCCAGGTAGGGGTGTATTTCTAATGCTTCTGGACTCCATGGGCACCTGCACTCATGTGAACATGCCCATGGATAGATACATACATACACATAATTAAAATTAATAAAAATAAACATTAGAAAGTAAAAACTTTAGAAATCTTCCTAGCTTCAGGATATTGTATTAAGCCCTGGAGTTCTGGGTCAACTTGAGCAGTAAGACTTCACTGCATATACAATGCTATAGTCTAAAAAAGGATTCTGAGTCTAGTATGATTAGCAAAACTTGCATGAAAATGACAGTTACTAAATTCTAGCAATGACAATGGCACAAAGATAGATCTCAAGAAACATAGGAGTGGGATAAAAATATAATAATCATTGTAGAACATATATTTATGTAGTACATAGAACATTAACTATTCTTTATATGAAAGATTTTATTTATATTCAGGGCTACCCTGGTATTCCCATGAAGAAGGAAGTCTAAACTGGTTAAATGTGTGTTTTGTTTTTTTGTTTGTTTGTTTTGTTTTTTTGAGACAGGGTTTGTCTGTGTTACCCTGGCTGTCCTGGAATTTGCTTTGTAGTCCAGGCTGGCCTTGAACTCACTGACATCCTAAATGTCTTCTTAGATGTTACACAACAAAAAGACAGCCAGAACACCATTTCCAAGTAAAATTACTTTTTCCATAAAAACATGATATAGTAGATTGCATTCATTGGGGGTAGGAACCATATTTAATGTCTTTATTTCCAGGAGCCAATTATTTGCCACATAACTGAGAATGAATTAGCTAGGGAGAGGATATGGCAGTTCAGTGCCCCTGACTCTAGTCTTTAGACTTTCAGAGATGTAACTGGCATCAAATTTTAGAGGAGTGAAATAAAAGAATTGCCTATTTTTTTTAACTCAAGGTTAGAAACTTCCTTCTTAGGTTAGCTTTTAAAATATGCTAATTTGTATTCATTTAATTTTGTCTTTAACCTTTAATGCTGGGTAACTTTTATGCAGCTCATTCTACAGTTTTCTGTAACACTGTGTGTATTATTCCATAAAGTCACTGGGAACATAATGTATTCCTGGTAAAGACAAAACAACCAGGAAGACTACTGAGTCTATGGTGCAAGGGCTTCCTTTTAGCCCTGGTTGCTAATAGTCTTACCTTTTGTTTTCCAGTTTCATGAGACTGTGAAGATCATCATTCGTGATCAGAGAAGTAGTCTTGCTTCAGCTGTCTTGGCATTAGTGTCCATTGTCTACACGGGCCTGGCATCATATATGACCTTTCCTGCAATCTGTATCCCGTTCTGCTTGTGGATGATGTCTGACTAGCTTCCAATCTCCATGTGAATGTGTATGATTTTATGTAGGACTATGTTTATATTTATAGAATACAAAACATTATAAGCTTGTTGAGAAAATGTGCTCTTCAACACTGTGTTCTAGATAAAAAGAAGTGATTGAGAATCATACAAAGTGTTTACCATGTAAGGCAGATCTCAGCCTTTCTGTATCCTCTCAGGCAGTTCTGCTGCAGGGCACAAGCAGCCCTTGGAAGCACAGCATCCTGTCAGGACACAGCAAACCCAGAAAAGCAGATCCTGAGGTGACAAGCACAGGGGATTATGTGGGTTATTCTTTTCCTCCTGTACCAAATCTTTCTGCTGCTAGGCTTATCAACTGAGATTACTAACTTTATTGTGAATATATTCTGCTTATTAAATGGCATTAAAGGAAACATTTTCCCTCATTTAGATGGATGTCTAATAATTAGCTAAAAAGAAACCAAATCCCACATTCTGATTTGCCTTTCTTTGTGTAATAATATAATTTCAAGTCAGTATAGGATATTCTCATGTTTTGAGATCAGTGTTGACAGAACTTACTGAAAGTAACTGGCTGGAAAGCACAGAAATGTTTTCTCCTTTAGAAACAGTTACAGTAACTATTTATATTCACTTATAGTCTAACACAGCATTTTTTTTTCATATGCCTATGTAACTACTTTAAAATAGATAAATGGATACAGGATTGAAGTAATTCCAGCAATTGGTGTACATACATACTAATGGTATACGCACTAAATAAATACACAAACATCTGCATACACAAAGATCAGATTATACAAATGTGATTATTAATGAAGATCTACAAAGGTGAATATAAAATCAAGTCCAGTGTTCTTTCCTATGCCCTTAAAGCTGCATATATGTTACTGGTTCGTTATTTTTTTTAAACCCAAATTTACTAATGTCCTATAAAAAAGAAAGTCAGATTTGTTTTATTGTCTATTTTCCCCTTCAACTGTAGTTTATGAGCTTGTTAGAGGTGTGTCACAGCAGGATATAAAGCCCAAGTAAGTAGAGCCAAAGAAAATTACTCTTAGACAAAATTAACAGTGTCAAACATGGAAGGTGATTTCACTGAATCCACTGGATCAGAGTGGAGAGTAGCAGTGTTAAAAACATGCCTTCAAGACTCTGGCAAAATCACTAAAAATGACACCACAGGTTAGAGTTCCATTTCAACTTTGGAACTGTTTTTTATCAAATGTGGTACATGCCTACAATAATTGCATGTAAAAGGCTGAAGCAGCAGATTGGATGAGCTGGAAGACACTAGTCTGTTAAATGTCAAGAATTATAAAACAGGCATTGAAGAGATGGCTCAGCAGTCTATTGTTGCTTTTGCAGAGGACCCGAGTTGAGTAGTCAGCAACCCCTGGTGGCTCACAACCTCTAACTCCAATTCTTGAAGATACAACACCCTCTTCTGGGCTCCATGAGCATAGCACACACATGGGAGACACATGGAAAAGTACTCACACACATAAATTAAAAATAAGGTTAAAAAAAGGTATCATTGCAAAACAGCCAAGCATGGTGGCATATGACTTTAATCCCAACTCTTTGAATGTAGGGGCAGGAAGATTGGGAGTTCAAGACCAGGCTGCTACATAGGGAGTTTAAAACTTGACTGCATTACACAGGGAAGGTTTAGGACCAGCTTGTACTACCTAGGAAGTTCAAGGCCAATCTGGGCCATGTGAGACCCAATCTCAAAACAACAACAAAGGGATCACAAAACAGTGATTCTTATGGAGAGAAGGAGGAATTATTTTTGTCAGTGAGTCAACTGGAACAAAGACTGAAGGATATTAGTTTAACTGAGGTTTTATTATTCAGAGTTTTTCTACAACAAATTCAGTTGGGATATATCAATGGTTACACTTTTCACTTAATATTAAAATTAAACATTTAATTATACCACTAAAACATTAAATGGCAAAGTCAAAGAATATAGGTGTTCTTTGGGCCTGTTCCAACCTCTTAAGTGGCTGTAAGCATCAGCTGACAACCACTGTGTTAGTGCCGTTTTCCTTCACCCTGGGAGCACTTGTCTAAGTGAACTCATTATCAAATTTCCTTCAGACATCACTAGTGTAGGTAGCAGAAAATATTGTTAAATCTGTGTCCATAGATAGTGGCTCCTCTTTAAATAAATGGAAGTTCTTGAGGCTGAAATTAATGTGAATAATCTTGACTCTCCTCATATCATTAGACCACAAGTGAACTCATCATTCACTGGATGCTCACTTTGTGCTAAGCACTGAAGTACTGCAGTTTCATGTTCTATTTTATTTTTTACTTTTTTGAGACAGGCTCTCACTCAGTAGACCAGCTTTGCCTCATATTCACCCATAGAGCTCTGTGGGATCCTGCTCCCCAAGTGTTGGGATTAAAGGTGTACTCCACAACTCCTGGCCTAATACCACTTTTCAGCAGCCATAACAGCTTATGTATAGTGTAGTGGGAATATAGAAGAGCAAGTAATTCTGCCTCAAGAGTTAGACATTTATTTAAAGGTGGCAACAACAAGCAGGAAGCTGAGAGACTGTGAGGTTATTTTGTTAAACTGATGTCATTCAACTGCCCTTGGAAAGAGAGGGAAGGAAGGAAGGTTCTATTTGCTGAACTTGCAGGTAAAAGGGTATCTCTTTTGTTGCTCTGGTAGAAAAATATCAGTTATGGAAGAAATCCAGAGCCAATCATTTCTTTAGTAGCCTGAGGCAGACAGGCCATGAATGTCTCTAGATGTCATCAGTCAAGGCTCATCTTTGTCATCCAAGTTCCTCATCCCATAATATTTCTGTACTATCTTATACAGTGATAGTCAAGTTATGTCTGATGAACTTTTTCACCTTTTATTTTTGTTTTTTGCATAGAAGAAGGTCAGACGAACTAACTGAATTTAAGATGAGTTAATGCAAGTGTCAGGGAGTAGACTGTAAGAAATGAAAAGATATGAGCCATGGGCTAAAATATATGTCCCATTAGACATAGGTGCACTGGAGGTATTGGTATCTGAACAAAGCTAACTGTAGTCACACAGAGAGAAGGGACTAATTCAGCTGTTGAAACAGAAATCAGACAGCAGGTACTGAGACTTGAAGAATGAAACAGATTTTGTACAGAACACTGCACACATGGATGGAAACAACATGGCAGGCAAATGTATGGAAACTGCCTACAACCTGCTCTATGAACAGCTGTGAGGTATTCTGTGTCAGGCAAATGCAAGTGGGTTAGGGGCTATCAGAGCACGGATGGTGATTAGATATGCAGAAAGCAATGTGAAGATAGTGTAAATCTGTTGTAGACCAAGAAGTTTAACTTTAAGGACAGGCAGTGGAGAATTGATGTATAGACAGGTAACTTCCAAGAATAAAGCAGAAGGATGGGGGAAGATAGAGAGACCTGAGCAGTTTGGTTAAAGTCTTCTGTTCTGTCAAATACGTGCCTAGAGCAGCGATTCTCAACCTTCCTAAAGCTGTGACCCTTTGATACAGATGTTGTGGTGACCATAAAATTATTTTTGTTATTTTGTTGTTACTTCACAACTGTAATTTTGCTGCTGTTATGAACTGTAATGTAAATATCTGATATGCAGGATATCTGCTATATGATCCCTGTGAAAGGGTCACTTGACCTCTCCCCAAAGGTCATGACCCACAGGTTGAGAGTTGGTGGTCTAGCTTGTGTGTTGGCTCTGTGAGAAAATGTATCTTCTGTGAAGCCTGGGTCTGTACGTGCAAGGCTAGAAAACAAATATGTCAAAGGCGTGACAGTCAACTTGAGCCACACTCTTAGATTTGACTGATGAATGACTCTCGATGGAGTGTTAGGGGATATCATGTATCCTTGCTTTTCCTGAGAAAGAGCTGATTCTTGAAAAATAAATTAACCTGACTACTGTGTATATATTAGATACTTCTGATGTTTGCTCTGCTAGACATGCTCCTTTTTAAGGACAAGCAAGGAAGTATAGATTGGCTATTTAAAATTTTGTCAGAACCTATTTCTTACTTTCCCATTTTTTATTTCATATTGTTCATGCCCAATACCAAAATCTGTTTTCCAGAAACAGGTAGTTACTGTAATGGCAAAGTTTTTGTTAAGGATAAGAAGCATAATGGCAGTCTTTGTTTGATTTGATTAGCCAGGGTTTTAATTAGCCTAGTTTTTTTTTTAGTTAAACTAATTTTATATTGACATACATATATTTCAAATAAAATCAATTCTACATATCATTTTCTTGTCTTTCAATCTTAAATACTAAGAGTAGACAGCAAATATTTTTGAACTCAGTAGCCTGAATAATATTACCTCTCTAAGCTAATTTATTATTTATTGAATGTAGCTATACATAGTCTAAATGAAGTTTATGTGTATCTGCCTATAGATGGATATAATCTTTATAAGGATGTTTATGCCTACCTTATTTATGAGGGACTAAACTGCAAATTCTTCATTCACATGACAAAATTAGTAACTTGTTGGAGCTATGAAATCAGATTTTCAATGCTACCAAAGCAACCTGCAACTGTCCTCTGGCTGTGAGATAAGAATGGGGTCTGATGTGTGTGTGTGTGTGTGTGTGTGTGTGTGTGTGTGTGTGTGTGTGTGTGTGTGTGTGAGAGAGAGAGAGAGAGAGATCAAATGCCAGTCTTAAAACACACTTACAGTTAAGGATACAGTTAGAACCTTAATCCTGTATCTTTTGGGTCAAATGATGAAGAATGGCATGAAAACATGTTTTAAAATAGCAACATTTCCCTGCCTCCTGAGTGACATTCTTAAAGCATGTTAAAGAATGTCATTACTCAGAGTACTGACTGGGTGACCTATCTGAATTTCTGCACTGCTCTAGTCTGTGTTATCTTTGAGGACAGGAAGCTTGTACACTGGAAGTCTCTCTTCATATCAGCTGGTCAAAACCATTAGATCTACAAATTGTCAAAGTGATCCACACCCCACATTGAACTTCATCATAACCTCATCTATATACTAAATGACACACTGTAGCAGTAACACAGCTACCAAAGGAGGTAGTGCCAGTGTTCCCAGAAAATACCCCAGTCCCTCAAAGACCTTACCTTTTCCCTTACTAGTTCGCCCTTCCCTCCCTTCTCCCGTGCCCATCATCTTCCAAACCCCATGGGCAAAGAAGCTGACTCTAAGTTTACTCCTCATTTTTTTGGTGAAGACTACAATTCTCCTTTACTGTTCAGTTGCTGGTGGCATTTTGAGTTCCACATCTCTGAAGGAGAAAAGGGTCTGTTTGAGGGCTCATGTGAACAGAATCATGAGGTACTGTGTATAATTCTTAGGAGGGACAAACATTCAGTGGTAAAAGAACTTATAACTATCAGAGGGTCAGTGAAATAAACAAACATTTTCACCTTACCGGTTTCTTTAAAAAGAATCTACTTCCTGAAACCATTTTTGGTGCATAAGAGGGACTGGGGAGTCATGTGTGTGAGACTCTGGACTTAAGCTCCCGTTTAAACACCTTGAGTTAGGGCTCCTTCATTTCTTTCCTGGCATACAGAAATCAAAATAGAAACCAAAACCAAAACAAAACAAAACACTGAAAAATAGCTCTTCTGGAAACTTGTTGAGCAGCATGATCTCATAAATATTCATAGTCACTGCAATTAAATATCCATATTTTTATAAAATTTAAACATTCTTAGACAACATAATAGAAGAATAAAGTGCCTACTATGTTCCCAAACAGGGATGCAAGACAGACAGATAAATTAGCAACAAAAAAGATGAATTTATGAAGATGATAAGCAAGACCTTCAAGACCCAGGTGCTAACAAAGCTTACAGGTAATGGGCCCAGAACGAGGAGCCATGCAAGCTACAGACAAAGAAACACACTCAGCACAATCATAGCTAAAACTGAGTGTCCAGGAGGCAGAGGTAGCCTGCCTGTGAATTCAAGACTGGTCTTCTTCTACATTGTGAACTTTAGGCCAGCCAGAGATACATAGAGGGATCTTGCCTCAAAACAAAAGCAGAAGGCAAGGAACCCAAACCAAACCAAAGCAACCATTGGAAAAAAGTTCCTAATCTAGGGTGAGAGATACATTTCAAAACATAGAAGACATTAGAATACCAAATAGATAAGCCCAGAAAGGAAGGTCCCCAAGTCATTTTATATTTAAAACAGCTAAGACAGAGAGGTAACCAAAAATATTGAGAGCTACAAGAGAGAAACACAAAGTCATATATAAAGACAATCCCATCAGAATAACAGCATATTTCTCAACAACAGATCTAACGGTATGGGATGATGTACTACAGAATTGGAATGACAATAACCGTTATCTCAGATAACAAAACTATCCTTCACAATTAAAAGAAAACCCATCTATGGTCATCACAAACTGAATGCTGTCATGACCACTAAACTAACACTACAGAAGATACCTGAAAGAATTCTACTCTGAAAAATATAAATGCAATATAAGGTCATAGAAAGAACAGAGGGTGAACAAATGAGGACTAGAAATGTATCAAACGTTACCAAAACAACAAACATCAGCAATTACTACATCCTCTCAATAACAACTCTGCATGCTCATGATGTCACTTCTTCAGATAAAACAGTTTAGCAGGCTGGATTAAAGACAAGCCTGCAACAAACAAGACTCAATGGCAAAGACAAGCAAAACCTTAAAATGAAAAATATTTCAAGCAAATGGAATTTGAAAGAAAGAAGACATAGGAATACTAATAATGTCTTCACAAAGTCTTTAAACAAAAAATTAGAGATTTTATATTAAGACGTATTCTGTTTATGGAGTCTCCCTGGATTGTCTGGTTTCCATTTCAGGGCATCCTCCTGGGGAATCTAATGCTCTAGACCAGTGGTTCTTAACTTTGCTAGTGCTGTGTGACCCTTTAATATAGCTCCTCACATCGTGGTGACTCTGAGCATAATTTTTTTGCTACTTCATAACTTTAATCTTGCTACTGTTATGAATCATAATATAAATATCTGACATGCTGCCCCAGATCATGACCTGCAGGTTTAGAGCTATTGACCTAGACTCATCTTGATCCTCCTTAGTTCCTTGCCTGTTTCCCAAAAGGCTGTACACAGTCCTATGAAGCTGGTTTATAGTAAACCCTTCAAGGACAGTTCAAAAGAAGAGAGAACAATCTACCCGAGAAGATAATAATTCCAAACATACCAAATATCAGCGCATCCACATTTATAAAATAAACACTGCTGGATTTAAAGGAAAGACTCATTTTAGCATAGAAATGGTGTGTTATTAAATATCTTACTCTTATTCATACAAAAGTCAATAAACAACAGCTAAATGAAAATATTGTCAAAGTGAACTGAACATGTACCTGGAGAATATTCCATTCAACAATGGCAGAATTATTGTTCTCTTCTCAAGCCAATGGAATTTTCTCCAAAATATTTTTCAGATATAAAATAAGTCTTAGTAAATAGCAAAATATTGAAATAGCTTCATTTATTCTATATGACCATAGAGTAAAAATAAAAATAAAATCTGACATCCAAAGTTAGTGATCCTACAGAAAATATACAGATAATGGAGACTGAACAGTACCTTGAGGATGAATGCATTATTAAAAAGTAAGGAGACAGAGTTACAATTCCTAGAACAGAATGAACATAAAAACACAATAGAAAATAGTTCAAAATAGAAATTACAGGTATAAATGCCTACATTAAAAACAAATGATACCTCAAATAACTTAATATTCTTCAAATTCTCAGAAAAATAACAAGTTAAATTCACAAATAATTGAAGAAAAATAGACCAGAAATTAGTGAAGTAAAAATAAAAACAATACAAAGAACTAATAAAGCAGAGTTGGTTTTTGGAATAAGACTGTCAAGACCTTAGACAATATACTTAATGAAAAAATAAACAAAGTAAAGTTAATAAAAGGGAGAGATTTCAATTGATAACAATGAAATTCAGGCTATTGTTAGGTCATACTTTCAAAACCTGACACTCAAACAAATTAGACAATCAAAAGAAACAGAATAAATTTCTAGACATACATGACCTCCAAAAATTTAACCAAGAAGAAATATACAACTTAAGCAGATCTATAATAAGCTGTGGTGGGACTGTTCTCTGTAAATAAAGGAGCTGTTTTGGCCTATGTGGAGCACCGTAGAAGTGGGTGGAGGATGAGAGGAGAGACAGGTAACAGGAGGGTAGAGTCAGTCAGTCTCATCTGACCCCCAAGGAAGAGCCATGTAAGGAATTCAGGTGAGCCATGGGCCAGGCCATGTGGCAGGTAGAATACTATAAATGGGTTGAATTAAGATAAAAGAGCCAGCAAGTAATGTGCTTGAGACATAGGCCAAACAGTATGAAATTAATATAAGCATCTGATTCATTTTTTGGGGGGATAAAAGCTGACGTGGGCAAGATCGAAACCTCTGGTCCAAATGGGTCCGGAAATGTTCTACAACAATAAGCTAAGCAACTGAAGCAAAAACAAAAAGTCTCAAGGCTCAAGAAGCATGGGCCTTGACAGATCCACTGTTAAATCACAAACCTTTCAAGAAAAATTAATACCAAGTGTTCTAGAACCATCCACGTACAGAAAAGGGACAGAATGCCACCAAAGCCACTTTATAAAGTCAATTTTGCTTTGATGATAAAACTGGATAAGGAAATAAAAAAAGAAAGAAAAATAAAATAAACAAACAACAACATGGATATAAAGATGTAAGAAAATTACAAGTCAATGTCACTACTCAACATGGGTACCAATATGCCTAACAAATTTGCAGCAGGTCAATGTCACTACTCAACATGGATACCAGCATTCCTAACAAATTTGTAACAGGTCAATGCCACTATTCAACATGGAAACCAACATTCCTAACAAATTTGCAAACTGAATTCAGAAACACATTAAAATGATCATTCACTATGACTAAGCTGAATTTATTCCAGGAATGTAAGCATAGTTTCAACATATAAAGATCAATAAGTCCAAGACAGAACATAGACTCAGGGAGAGTAACCACAGGATCATCTTACTTGAATGTAAAAAAGGCTTTTTGATAAAGTTCAACATTCCTTCATGACAGAGTACTAAAAGAAACAAGGCACAGTGCATTAAAGGATATATATGACAAAACTATAGGCAACAATACATTAAAAGGTTAAAAAAAATCAAAGAAACTTCTCTAGCCACAAACATGACAAGGGTATTTACCATCTCCATACTTATTCAACACAATTCTTCAAGTCTTACCTAGAAAGAGAAGGAAATAAAAGGACTTTAAATAAAGTCACATCAAAAATGCCCACTTCAGGAAGGCAGACAGGTATATTATCCCCCTGTAGCTGTACACTCTTCTACAACCTTTAGCATTGAGGACCAAGCCCTCAAGTATGCTGATACTCCTGAGAAGTCAAGACAGAGGTTATAGTCAGCTGTGAAGTGTGAGGCTCCACAGAGAAAATGTGTCAGAATGCAGACTGGAAGATAGTGGTGAATATTTGGAGAAAATTGTTGGAAAGCCACAGTCTATTCCTTGAAGACAGGCCTCTGGATCCTCCAGGCATCTCTTAGATGCAAGCATGAAGAGAATCAGAAGGATGAGAAAAAAAGACAGACCAAGACCATATGCTAATAACCTTCTGCAGAGTAGTCGCTGGGTAGGTGCAGGCCCTGTACCTGTCCTATAATATGGGCTTGGAAATGGTATAACAAGAGACTAAGCTCAACCCCAAACACCTTAGCTGCAAGTTTCAAGTTAATGACTATAACTTGCTTACAGTTGCTTTATTTTTCAAATAAATTATACATTTTAAAAGCATTTCAAATACTCATTTTACACACACACCATAAATTTTAAAACACACCAGAATGTCACTTTCTCCCAGTGTTACAATTATTTTTTGTCTATAAACATTAGCTAGAAAAGAATTTTTCACTTATAATTCTCTAGTCATACATTCAAACATGTACCTATACAAATGTTTATGAGGCACCATATGGGTACTGGGAATCAAACCAAGTCTTTTCGAAGAACAGCAAGTACTCTTAACTGCTGAGCCATCTCTCCAGCCTAGATTTTTTTCATTTTGCTCTCCTACATACAACAAATTCATATTGAGCATCTAACTGCAAAGCAGATGTTGAGCCTTTGATAGCTATAAAGTAGAAAGTGAGTCACTAGCCCTTGGAGACTAGAGGGACAGGGTAGGCCTATGAGGTTTTCTACCTGAGATGACTAATGATGGTATCATTTTTGGCTGTAGTTTATAAAAATAATGAGCAGGAAAGTTGTGCTCTGGGTTGTACATTTCCATAAAAACTCTTTTTCTTATCTCTGTATCCACAACTCATAGTTTCAAATCCTCACCTTAAGAACTGGCTCTGGGTTTAAGGTATGTGATGTGAAATAATCCTCTTGTATAATGTAAAGATTTGCCACTGGAACTGGATGTATGTGCCATGTTAATAAAGGTACCGCCACATGCCAAAGCATAAATAGAAACATGGGTTAATTTAAATGTAAGAGTTAGCTAATAGCAAGCCCGATCTCTTGGCTGAGCATTTATAAATAATATTAAGCCTTTGAGTCAGTTATTTGGGACTGGGTAGTCAGGCCAAGGAAATATCCATCTACAGGTACAAAAAGTATTTCCCCTTTATTCTGAAATTTCTTGGTGTTGAGGTGAGAATCTTCCTAAGGAAAAGCTCTAGCTCACAACATTCCAAAGTGTGGCTCCTTTCTTGGCATATGCCAGCTTCTGATACCACAGCACCCACCACTGGGGCAGCACACAGGGCTCAGGTCGCTAACTTTACTCTTTCTACTACCATTATTATTCCTTTTTTTAGAAATTCTGTTTTTTCTCATTATTTTTTTACCTGTTTATAAATTGTCATATATGAATCCAATCAACATGATTATAAACAAAGAAAGCCACAACTGTCTGGAAATGACCAGGATTGCAACCTGGGGGACAGACATACTCAGAGACCTCTGACAGCTGTGTTTAGAGCCTGAAGTTGCAAGTGGGTAGGCAGTTACATCATGCAAGCAGGATTATGACTGGTGCTGCAAACATCAAGTAGCCTCTCAAGAAAGGGTTTGGGTGCAATGGCAAGTATGTGGTAGCTGAAGGGAAGAACCTTGTATGGACAATCAGCAGAGGTCAAAATGAACAGGGTTCAGTCAAAATGTCAGCACTTTTGGGGCTGGGTGTGCCTGAATCCAAGTTCAGAGGTTTGCAAAAGCACAAAGGCTTGCTGGAAAGTTGGTCCAGCAATGCTGCTGGTTCCATCTAACACCCGCCACTGTATTGGAGTTTTCTGCTATAACACAACCATCTAGCATAATAAGGGGTATTTTGTTAAAAATCATTTCCACATCTCTAAGAGTAAAGCCTGACTGAGATAAGAAGTTTGAGTATTAATTAAATTATTTATCCAGCCCATTAATTTTTATGTGTGTTTCATGATTATTTATTTACATTTTGCTGCAATAAGTTTTCACATTTCCTGGTTCTTTTGTTTGGTTTCCCTTGGGGGAATTCTCTCTGAGCAAAGGGGAGGAACTTGCTTTGTATCAGGCTCCTGATTGGCTCGAACCATGGGCAAATGATTTCAGTCTTCAATTTCCTGAGCCAGAAGTGGGTGTTCTTAACCTTTAGAGGTGATCATAAAGTTTCTCGTATGTTGTGCTGGTCAATGGACTTGACATGTAGGTGGACTTCATAGGTTAATCTAGAGACTTTAGGTGACAGTGCCTCTTCATATTCTGAGTAGCAGTTTTAGGGTTATGGTTCCTCCCTAGTACTACACATCAGGGATTTTCTGATAATAATTAAATAGGCTTGTTATGGTTTGGAGCAGGAACAAAATGTATGAAACAGGTTCATCTGTCAAGTGCTTGCTTGATCTCAGAAGTGGTGTTGTTGGAGGTGAGCCTAACTGAAGAAAATAGATTATTGGAGGTGTGCCTCTGAAGATTAAACTGGGTCCAAGCCCCTCTCTGTATCTGTTCCCTGTCCCTCGCAGTGAGAAGCCTCTACATGTTCCTGACATTAACAGAAAATTCTCTTCTCATCAGAGCGTAATTCAATTTGTAATGTTAATTAACAGAGGCCTTGACCTTATACCTTGACACTGAGCTACATACCAAGACTGTGATTTCTTATGTCACAAAAGCACGATTGTCAATCACAGGACAATATAGATAGAACATAAAATGCCTCAGTCCCATCACCTGCGAAAGCATTGCTGAAGCATCCACCTTGTTGAGACATCTTGATAATGGCTCAGGGTTCAAAGTGACAGGAACTTCTAGTCATTCAGTCATTCTGCTGCAGAATGCATCACACCACCAGGAGAGAATGGCTCAGTGGGCTGGGAATATGACTGCATCATCATCATAAAGCACAAGAACAAAACATAAACTTTGGAAAGGGTCTTATAAGTAGAGCTGTTTCCTGTGCTGGAGTTCTGTACTGATAATAAGAGTTCTAGAAACACATAAGTAGCTGCCATGTTTTTGGATCTGTGTCACAACTACCTATGAAGGAATCACTCCCAACACACTGACCTTCATATAGAAAATTTACCTTTCTCAGAGTGCTGAAGTGCAAACATTTATAAGGATTTCCCATTGTTTTCCCTACCTTCGGGGGCTTTTATTTTATAGGACATCTATGAAAATATCTTCTAAGTATTCTGAAGCTTGCATTTTATATGAAGAAAATATACCTACATATATCTATGCTATTATAACCAGCTATTTTGCCCATTCCTTCCATTTCAAAAAGATTATTATTTTAGCATTGTTTACAAGTGTGTGTCTGCATGTGGGTATGTGCCCACGGGGCCAGTGGTGCTAGATCCCCTGGAACTGGAGTTACAGTTGTGAGCCACCTGACCTGGGTGTTAGGAACTGAGTGTGGGTCCTCTGAAAGCACAGCAAGCATTCTTAATTGCCGAGATATTTCTCCAGGCCCCCCTCCACTATTTAATGTCCACAGTGAGCATCATTTCCCTCTGAGCTGTGGCAGATCTTCTCTTCCGTTTTCTCCTTCAGCAAAGGCCATTTTCTGCTTCTGGTTTTTTTTTTTTTTCTAATCAAAAGCATATTTACATTTCACATATTTTTTCATTTGTATCACCTTTCCCCATAAAGTCACTAACAAATTCTAGTTTGGAATCTATTCTTAAAGAATTCTCGTGGCAAAAAAAAGGTTTCAGATATCCTTTTCTTGGAAATCTAACAAAGGCTATTTCGTTATTTTTGGTTGCAGAAAACACAGCCTTTTTTAGCATTCGATGAAAACAATATTTGCTTTTACTTAATTTCTTAAAATTTTGACCAACAAGACATATCCTATAAGAGGAAAAACACTGTTCCTGAAGCATGCTTCTACAGCTTTACTCTGGTGTCCTTTAAGTAACTCGCTTTCTTTATACTGGGGGTGTGAGAAGAAAACCCCAAACTGGAAATGTTATTTAATGCTATTAATAAATGACACTGTAAATAATAATGTTATTAGCCCCACTTCCCAGGCTAGCACCAAGAAAACTTCCATGTGTCACAATAAAATATCGCCACCTACTGGCTCTTAAAGGTTCCTACAACAATACTTAAAAAACATTTCAGCTAGTCAGAAACACTTTTTATTCATTATTGGTAAAGGACAAGACATTTACATGAAAATAAAAAAATACAGACAGCCTGTACTCCCTGGAGAAATAAAAAGATCTAGCAAATAGTGTTTAACAAATCTTACTTTGGTAGTTTTTGAGGTTAAAAGGCATCTTTAAAACAACAAAGCCAAACAAGTCTATTGGACGAGGCTTAAGCTTTCAACTTGTGTTGAATAGTTTAAGAATGACTACTTTCCGAGTTGCCAGTGTGCCCTGGCTATCCTGCATAGCGTTCTCCTGTCGGTCATCTTCTGGGATATAGTGCACATCACAGTGTTTCTATATGCACTTTATGGCACACAACTAAAACCACTTAGTCGTGCAAATGCCTAGAGCTCTCTGCGTGGCATTCCCTACTGTTAAACACACCATACTTTGGCTGAAGTACTGTGATAACAGATGAACATGCCCTGGATAGCTCGAGCATGGAGAAAGGCTAAAACTACGTTAACGTTATTTATTACCCAGGTCTCTCGATACCCTTTTTAAGGGAACTCGGAGACGATAAGGAGCTTTGGAAGCCACCCCTCCCGTCCTGTCCCATTTTATAAAGGTCCCCATGACTGTTTGGGGTTGAACTAGTCGTTCAAGATTTGCAAATTCCATCAAACAAGACAAAGAACTTTCTCAACCTACCTAAGTCTCCCGTAAGGAAAGCACGCAAGTTAACATTGTAACTTGCTTTGTAACGCCTTCAAGTCTTCCACGCGCCAAATCCCACTAGCTTTCCTCGTCCCGATTGGCCAGCAGACCTGCCACTCCAAGTTCCCCTTTCCTGTCGCAAGCTCGGTCTTGGGGACTCAAGCCTCGGTCCCGCCCCCTCGCCTCCAGGGGCGGTCGCTGATTGGTGGAGGTGGGGGACTCCGCGTGAGGCACGCTGGGCTGAGGCGCCCCGTGGCCCCGAGGCGCGAGGACTGCACGAGCCCCGCTGGCCACGCCCCTCCCCTGCCGGTCCCGCGGCGACTCCTCCCTCCAGTGCTTCCGCCCCCAGCGCACTTCTAAAGCTCTAGCGGCGGTTTGCGCTCGTTGGTCCAGGGATTTTTTAGGTCTGGCTTTAGAAGACCCGACGGGGTGAGGCGGGGATGGGAACTGCGGGGTGACCGGCAAACCGCTGCCAACGGCCACAGTCGGGGGAGCCCTCGCGCCGGGTCCGGGGAGGCACCGTCGGGCGGCGGTCTCGGGCTGGCCTGTGCGGCCGCCCCGTCGGGAGCGGCTTGGGGGTGGGGGGCCTCGGCCTCCTGGCTGGAGAGCACGACCTCGCGGGGCCGCCCGCCGTTGTGCCCTTTTCGCTTCCCTGCCTGGAGTTCCTAGAGGGCCGAGCCTCGAACTTTGCGCTGCCCGACTCGGAACCTGTTGGGCCGCCGAGCGCATCTGCGTGAGTGGTTGTCGGAGCCAACTGCCCGACGCGCCCGCTAACGCACGCCGGCAGCGGGAGGACCACCGAGACGCAGGGCGGGTGCTAGAGGCTCCTGGCCTCCTGCAGGGTGGGCCGCCTTCCTGGTAAATTATCAGAGGGTACCCGATTGGACTTGGAAAATCGTGGCTTCTTAGTAACCCGCCCCATTTATCCATCCAGAATCTAATTAAAAAAAAAAAAAAATCAGGAAGCACCGTCGGTAGCACACATGAAGCGGTAACATACCGTCATTTATGAATATGCACGTGGAAATTTGCTAGTTGAACTGGAAAATTTCATTTCAAAGATCATCGCAGTGAGGAGTTTGAGAAACTTCCATTTGTAGGCTTTAAGGAATTAAGTTTACTTAGTGTTGTAATAGGTAGATTTGTGTCACGTGTACATGTTTAAAATAGTTTTAATAACTGCAACTGTTTGCCATAAAGGACATAAAGATTGTTGTTAGCATTGTATTTACTAAATACCAACAGTGCTTTATTTCCTGCTTGTGGCCATGTTTTAAACGCTAATTTTCGTATTAGAGTCTTGGACTTCAGTATTAATGCCAAAATTATAAAACAGGTCATGCAAAATTGGCAAACATCCTAATAAGGTAAGGATTATTAATACCAAAAATATATGTAAGTATTTTGTATGGCTGAAATTCAGCCTTAAGTGTTCAGTGGTGTCATTTTGTTGGTGGGAAACATACCATAATTTTAAGAAAGGATTGCAAGTAAGCACCATGTGTAAATTTTAAATTTTAATGATGAGTGTTAGTCCATCATTTTAGTATCTGATGGTTGACAAGAAAGAAAAAATGAGGGAAGATGTGATTTCTGTTTTCAAATTGATAAGATTTCAAATGACATACAATGTAAGAAATGGTAGCTAGCATATTTAATTTGGAGAAACACTTGTAGATATCATTCATAAATTCAAAGAGCACATAGCTTTTGTGTGTTCAGTATTTAAAAATTATTTACATTAATTTGAAAGAAATTTTACATGTGTGAGAGAGTGCAGGGGTTTGCATCAAAGTCAGAGGACAACTTTGAGGAGTTGATTCTTCCCTGATGAGGTTCAGAAATGGAACTCAAGTTCTCAGGCTTGAGTGGCAATGCCTCACCCTACTGCATATTGTGGCCCCCAAAGGGTTTTGCTAAATACCTCTTTTTTTATAATTCTAGATTTAAGTCCGTTGTACATTAATGAAAACCTAGTAAACACTATATATTTATCTATTGCAATTAAACATATTGTCATTATTAAATAGAAGTAATTAAGTGAAATTGAAATGATCCACCCCTGAACTTACTTAGAAACTGTTTTACACGTACACCTAGGACTACACTTTTTTCAAACATGTTGCCTTTAGTACCTTGTCTAAAATAAATGTTGCTTACAGTCTTCATTGGTCACTCATGGATTCAGTATACCATGTTCAGTAACACCTGAATGCAAATCTGAAATTTAACATTCACATGATACAGGGAATGTCACAAAGAAGACATTGCTTTGTAAAAAGGGATTTTTATGTCTCAAATTATTAAACTACACATAATTTTTCAAGACTTAAACTTTACATACTCACGCTTATAATTTGAGAAATTTTTGACAATATAGAAATTTCAGTTTGAGATAAAATACAGATAAAAAATTCTTCTAGACAAGTAATTTTTTCCTATGTTTTGCAAAAATGTTGTACTTGTCATTTTTCACTATTGCATTCTTTTTAAAAAGTAATACAGATATGAAATATACATTCACTGTGTGCTGATGTGTGCACAGGAATACTGTTGCCATAGAAGGCCATTGCCTTAGAAGGCTGGAGGCATAAGATGACCTAGAGCTGTAGTTAGTTACAGGCCATCTTGAGCTGGCTAATGTCCTCTGCAAGAGCAGTGTGCATGCTTTATGGCTGAGCTCTCCAGACCCTTGAAATTTACATTTTCTAATTTGTTAGGATGCTATAAGCCAATGGAATATGTATTTTAGTACCTTAAAGACTTGTTGAGATTGTTACTTGAATATTTGTCCTATGATTAGTTATGCTGTCCTGACATTATAGCTTAGTGGGATTGGAGATTGGAGCAATGAGGTTTTTGTTTTTTAATTTATTTTGAGAGAAATTTTTGTATGTTCCTGTGGTGGTAGAGATGGCTCTGTCCTCTGATACTCTAAGCTAATATTATTAAATGTGTAACATATCACTCCATGCTCCAAAGTTTAGAAAAAAAGATTTATTTTTTTGAAAGTTAATCTATGATAAAATGTACAGAAACTTTCGATTTACTCTCTGTGTGCTTTTGTTTTCATTTTCTCCTTCCCATGAATAATTAAAATCATTCTTGCCCATTCTATTGCTCAAGACCCCTTCATATTTTATTCCATTCCCTAGGTGAGTGACCTAAATGTTTGTGAGACATTTTGGAATGAATACATACTAGAAAGTATCTGAAGGCATTGAACCTTGAAAGCTCAATAAGTATGCCAGTTTATACTTTTGTGTTTCTCTGGCTTTTTGAGTAACTGACAGTTTCTGGAATATTTTAAGATGAACTTTAAAATAGTTTGTTTTAGATTTGCTTATAATTTTCTGGCTAATTTTGATTCTAAAGAAATTATGCATTAGTTAATGGATATGATATGGAAGTTAGGTCTTTGATCTTTTCTAGTTGTGCATTATATATGTTTGTGTGTCATTTTTAAGGAGGCTTTAGGATAAGAACACACTAATATAATAGAGTTGGTGATGTTCTTATGTTTCGTATTTCTGTGATTTCAAGTTTTATATTTTAAGATTTCTTGAAATACAGTGCATAATCTTCCTAGTTATTCTGGAGTTAAAAAGAGTATTTTACATCTGAACAAACTAATTGTTTCAACATAAGCATGTAAACTGTCTCTTACACTTTAGTGATAATATTAATCTAAAATAGATGTCTGTAAAGTAGGCATAGAATGGATTGTGGAACTTAGTAGTCATTTAAAGCTAGCTGTAAATTACAGTAAAAATGAAAGTCGTGTGTTTAGATTGAATTTGACATGTTGGGTAAAATGAGAACAGAAGCTGTATCAACTGTATCAACTTTTAATAGTAAGCCACCTTTGTATGGTAGCAGTCATTATTTTCTTAAAAAAAAAAATCAAGCAGCACTTTCCTGGTCTACATATAGTTAAAGTATGATCTTTAGTGTTTGATGTTAGAATCAGTGCTGCACTAGACTAAATTATAGAAGACAACTGATTTTAGAACTTATCTGTTAATATAAGTTTGAGTTTCAGGTCTTTTTAATCGCTAGTTTTGCTTTCTTAAGCAAACATGTTATCTTTTTACTCTCTCACATATAATGGAAGTGGTCCAAGGGCTTCTGGTAAATATTTTCTTCCTACAAAATCTTTAATAATGACATAAAGGCAAACCCTAGAGTAAAAACTAAGTGGATAAAGGGTGTTATATAAAGTTGAATATATCAAACCTGAAATCTAAATATTTCAAAATCTATTTTTTTTGTGTACCATTTGTAGAACTTCAATGTCAAAGTCCCCATCTGTGCATCAAAAATACCCAGTTTCTATGTATGGGGTAGTTTTTGTGTTTAGATTTTATTCCTTTCTACAAGATATACATTATTACCTCAAATATTTTCAAACCAGAATTTGAGATCTGAAACATTTTAGATTCTAAACATTTCAGATAAAGGTTACTAAACCTGAGTCAGTTAAAATTGTTCTAAAGAAATGAAGGGAAAAAATTGTTTCATTAATTAAAAAAAAAAGCTTGAAGGGTGGTCAGTTAATCTTTATCTCATTTTTTAATTTTCAGAAATTAGTAGCCTTTTATCAGAATAGGTTAAAAATATTTGTTGGATTTGAAGTCACATAAAATTAATCCCTACATCTTAGTGAAGGGCACAAATTTAGGGCTAATACAAGTTCAAGATCTTTTTTCTTGATATTGGTTTGTCCCTATGTCCTATTTCTTGTGTTAGGAGAACCAAGTAATGATAAGGAGAAATAAGATGGTGTTGATTATCCTGAAACAAGCAAAGGAGAAGAGCAGAGTTTCACCTATGCTTTAGTTGAGTCTTTTTTTTTTTTTTTAAATTCTCATATTACATCCCAACTGCAGTTTCCCTTCCCTTCTCTCCTCCCATCCTCTCTACTCCTCCTTTCCCTTCCTTCAGAAAAGGGCAGGCCTCCCAGGGATGTCAACCAAACATGGCATATCTAGTTATAATAAACCTAGGCACATTCTCTTATCTCAAGGCTGGACAAGGCACACCTAGTAGGAGGAAAAGGGTCCCCAAAGCAACAAAAGTTAGACAGCCTCTGCTCCCACTATTAGTGTTCCCACAAGAACACCAAGCTACACAACTATAACGTGTTTGTAGAGGACCTAGATTAGACTGTTGCTACAGTCTCTGTGAGCCAGATGAGCCCTGTTTGGTTGATTCTGTGGGTCCTTTTCTTTAAAAATGTGGCTTTATTATGTAAATAATCCCAGCACTTGACAGGCTGGGGTAGTTTGGTAGCAAAATTTCTTAAGTGCAGAATTTTCATACACACATTTAAAAATGAATATTTAGACTCAAGTGATGTTCATGGGTGGATATTTTGTGTTATGATAGAACAGTGTTGAACAAGACACTGAAGACTTCTGTTTTTAATCACTGCTCAGATTCGAGGGTTTTTTATTTATTTGGTTTGGTTTTAGTTTTTGGATTTTTTTTTTTTGCATTTATTTAACTTTGGAGACAAGGTCTCACTATGTATCTCTGGCTGGTTTGAAATTCCCCAGGTAAATCAAGGTGCGCTCACGCAGAGATGGACCTCTGCTTCCAGATTGGATTAAAATTCTGTGCTATCAGATCTGGCCAGACTAAGGGATTATAAAGATGATTTCTGATTATTTGGACAGGTGCATGCTAATTTCTCTCTGTGTTGCTCCTTTATGCACTGGTCATAATTTTGAATCTAAGTTTCTTCACTGATGGGTAACTGAAGCAGTTTGGCTAACTAGCCCCAGAGATCTACAGTTTTAAACATGGGTTCTGGAAATGGAAGTCAGGTTCAAATACTTTTCTGTTTGAGCTGTCTCTCTAGCTCATTTTTTAAATATAAAAAGTACAGTCTTAAGTGGACAAAGTAGGCAGTTTTGTGGATGGGACACAACTGGGCAAAAATGTTTAAAGTGAAGGAACATAAGGGAAAATTTGCATAGACAGATACTTAATTTGTAATTTTACTTGTGTTTGTCTGAGTAGTTTTTTTTTTTTTTTTTTAATGAGCAAGAATAGCACTTATCTCACAGGATTAATGTAAGAGTAAATGGGATATCATCCAAGTCCATTATTTTCCGTGAAATCATAATGCCCTTTCAGTTTCTTCATTGACTATGCATCATGTGTTAGGGTTCTGTGCAGTGCTAGGGAAATAAAGACAACTTAAAGTCTGGGGAGGGCTGTGGGAGGAAGAGTGTAGAGGTAAAAGAGGAAGGAACTGGCCATTACAACACTCTGAGGTGGGTTCTGTGATAAAAGTAGATATTAATGAATACCTAATTTAGAATTGGGAGCTAGAGATAATACATATCTTTGTATACATGGGCAATTTTGTCTGAAATTACATTTTTGATATACCAAGTACATGTGTATTTTGTTTTTAATAGAAATTGTCAAATACTGCAATAAGAAAGAAGTTGCAGTTTAAAATGTAACATGCCAACAGCATGAAGCTTTGCTAAATTTTTTTCTGACGTTTTTGGTGGGCTCTTCAAGAAATATTGTTTGAGTACCTGCTGTAGGTACTAGGGAAAGTGTTGACAGTTTAGAGATTTGGCCATAGGAAATCTGTGACTATTTAGTTTGGTCTATAAAGGCCTATTAATGTTTTTTATAATTTCCACTTTTTAAATTTGAGAGATTTCACATGTTAAAAAACTTTAAAAAAAAAGTTGGTGCATTTACTATTCTTAGGTTCTTTCCCTGTTCCTGTAATAAAATATGCTGGCAAAGTCACCTTAAGGGAGATACTTGGCTCACATTTCAATAGTGCAGTCCATCTTTGCAGGAAGTCAAGGAGGTAGCAATTTGAGGTAGTTGGTTGCATTGCATCTGTGGTCAAGAGGCAGAGGAAAGGGAATCCATGTGTGCCACCTCTCAGCTCATCTTCCCCACTTACACAGTTCAGCATCCCCTTCTGAGGGGGTGGTTCTTAAAAATGAAATGGCACTTTATCCATATCAGTTGATAAATATATTAATACTCCAGGAGTATGTCTAGACATTGGTTTTTCTGGTGAGACTGGATTCTGACAAGTGGACAATTAACACTACCCATCACAGTGGGAAAGATACATTTTCTCATGGTAACCGTTTGCTGGAGGTGAGTAGATCTTGCCCTTTTCACATAGTAAATGAAATTATTGTTTGACTTATACTACTTGTAGGATCTTGTATTTGTCCTTAGAGCACTTGTTAGACGTTGTATAAATTTGGGTTGATTACTTAATAGATACTAAAGTTTAATATGCCCCAAACTGAACTGTATTCACCCATAAAATCTGTTCAGCATTCTTCTTTTCTCAGTGCTCAGACTCAGACTTTGACATTATCCTCAACTTGTCTCTCTCATCTTATGATGTCCAGAAATTTTGTAGGTTGTACCTTCAATTCAAATAATTTAATTCAAATTCATTTTTACACTTTGCCCTTCAAATTTTAATCTCTGCCATCCTCATCACTCCACCTACATCATAGTAGTAGCCTTCTAATTAGTCTTTACCTCTACTCTTTTATTGACTTTTTAAAAGTGAGGTAATCTTTTAGATGTTTATTAGGTTGGCTTCCTGATAAAGTCTTCGTAGTTCAGCAATGGCTGTCCTCACAGTGGAGAGGCTAAGAACCTGGTGGCTGCTCAGTTCACATGGCTCTGTTTCAACAGGCCCAGTCTGGTGAGGAACTCCTGGAGGATTCCTGGGAGCCACTGATCACAGTCCATGTTGGAAGGGCAAAGAATGTGGGTCCCTGGTGTTGGTGGAGAGTTCAGGAGTGATAGCATCAGGGTAAAGGAACTTCAAGACAGGATGTGAAGGCAGTTCATCAAAAAGCAAAAGCCCCGTTCTATAGAGCTGCTGATCATTTAAACCACCCTTGGAAGGGCAGCCCATATTCAAGGAACACTTCAGTTAACGTAATCAAGAAAATCACTTACAGGTGTGTCCAGAGATTAACGTACAAATTCTTCAGTGTTCCTAGTGGTCTATCTAGTGGTCTATCTCGTCAATGACGCTAGTATTCTCAACCTTCTTAATGCCACAACCCTTTATTGAAGTTTCTCATGTTGTGGTGACCATCAACAATAAATTTATTTATTACCATTTCATAACTGATTTTGAGACTGTTATGAATTGGAATGTAAACCCAGTTTTCTAGGCAACCTGTGTAAAGTGTTTATTGACCCCCAAAAGGGTTTCGACCCATAGGTTGAGAACTACTGTTCTAGACACTGTCAGGCTGACAATGAGTATTAACTGCCACCCACATCTGTTTTCTGCCAATCTCCAACTGCCACATGTCCTTATCCTGCCCCCTCAGTAGCACTGTTCTTCTTATACATTATATGACTTACTAATTAATAGACCATTTGTACTAGGATGTAAGATACAAGAGTTTTGGTGTTAATTCACTGTTACATCTCAGAAGTAAGGAACACAGATGGTAATCAGTAGATATGTCTGCTTACTGTACAACTAAATGAAGACATTGTATGTCAGAATAATTTTCTTGGCAAGGTTGAGTTTTTGAGATTAAGTTGACCTGGTTTTGAGTTTTTGTATCTTAACACTTTATATCTCTAGGATATTGGATGGTATACTGTTTCTAGGTTTGTTTCTTTCTTTCTTTTGATACTGGAAGTAATTTTCTTTTATAAAGGCATGTAGCTTTTATTAGTCATTGAGACTAGAGGATACTTATATCCCCTTATATTTATAATAAACACATAAAAGTAAACTTTTTATTATTCTTTGCCTGTTTCTAGCTGGCATTGCAGTTTTCTTTAGATGCCAGTTACTGTACAGATAAATTGAATAACTTTTTTATAAATACTTGCATATATATGTTGATATGAAACATTTCAATATATATGTAAAAATAGCATTTCTAAACAATTGTTTTAAGATTTGAAAAACAAGTCCTAATGCTTCGACTTAAGTCAACTGGTTTATCAAGCATTTTATTTATAAAACATTTGTGAAAATAATAAACAGTGTTATCAGCATATTACAGATGAGGAAATTGAAGCTGAGTGTAACTAAATTACTTCACTATGTGTCTAGAGAGAGGAAAGAAAGGTTAGGAACCTAAGCCACCTGGCTCCAGAGCCATGATCACCTCTGAGGCACTAGTTGAGAGCTGCAGTGATAATCTGTCTCCCTTGTCCTAGAGCAGAGGTTCTCAACCTTCCTCATGCTGTGACCCTTTAATAGAGTTTCTCATGTTGTAGGGACCCCAATTACAAAATTATTTATAATATAATA
Source organism: Sigmodon hispidus (assembly GCA_004025045.1). Lineage (NCBI taxonomy): Eukaryota > Metazoa > Chordata > Mammalia > Rodentia > Cricetidae > Sigmodon > Sigmodon hispidus. The sequence continues at coordinate 79,001 of PVIH01003657.1, forward strand.
CTTACAACTATTATTTTGCTACTGTTATGAATTGTAACTCTCTGATATACAGGATGTCTAAAATGTGATCCTGGGAGTCGAGATACACTTGTTGAGAATCACTGTTCTGGAGTAAACTGATACCATCCTCTCCATCTCTGTCCTCTGCAGACCCTTCTGTGAACCCATGAATTAATGCTTATAGTCAGTCTGAATTTGTATCTATTGTGTCACACCTGTGCCACTTTTGAGAAATGAAGGATGTTTCTGATTAAAAAAAAATGTGGCTTATGTCAACAATGTGAGCACTTAAAAACTTAAAATGTACTGCCATTCTCATATTTATCAAGGCACTTATTTGATCATTATAGAAATTTTTAGTAGCCCTTTTATATACACTGTGTTAGTCAACCATAAAAAAAGGAGTCTTCTGAGAACTTATATTGAGATGTCTGTTTAAATGAATAACTTAAAAAGAAATGGCATCAAAGTTATATGGGTAGAAAGGCTAAAATGGAGGTGTACTGGCTCAAAATTTTCTACCACTTTAACTACTAACCAGGCACAACACTGCTTAGCTTCTAAGACATGAGATTGGACATGTTCAAGGTGGTATGCTGGGGCTGGAGAGATGGCTCAGCGGTTAAGAGCACTGACTGCTCTTTCAGAGGACCAGGGTTCAATTCCCAGCACCCACATGAAGGCTCATAACTGTCTGTAGTTCCAGGCAAACACCAAGGCAAATAAAAATAAATACATAAATAATAAATAAATAAATAAATAAAGTCCAAGGTGGTATGCCATGATACTACAGTGGCCAGGTTTCTATTTTATAATTAGGAAGATTATATTTGCATCCAGTAATAGTTTTCACAATCTGTTCTCTTTAATATGAATTTAAAATTATTGTAACTATTTATAATAATAATATGTGAGAGATAAAACCACAGTGTTGATCATTAGGAAATGCAAATAATGGTAATTAATTGTAAAAATTAAAATACAGAGATGAGGAGATAGCTTAGTTGGAAAAGTACTTACCTTGTAAGTATGAAGACCTAAGTGTTATCCTAGTTGTTTTTAAAAAATCAAACAAGCAAAATAGCTGGACATGGTGGCATGCATTTGTGATTTCGGCTGCAGAAGAATCATATTCAAGGTTGATCATTGGCCACATGCACACACATATGATATGCATGAGCATATTCACTTCCATACATACATACATACATTTTTATATAGGATACTGAAGAAATGCTGTGGCTCTTTTATATTAGTTCTTTTTCACCCAACTAATAAAAATATCTTAAGCTTATTCTAATTAAATATCACATAGGCTCTGTTTCTTCTTAGATGGCCTGTAATTATGTGTTTTTATTCACTTTATTCTAATAGATCCAAATAGGCTTATTTGAAGGTTTTGTTTCTGGAAACTTGAAGATGTGTGAAAAAGTGACCCATATTGACATCAGGTCATGAGTATCTGACAGGTGTGAGATTTGTACTCGCAGAAAAGAAATTCAGTTGGCCTATTTGTGACAAGTGATTTAAAAATGACTGTGTATATGGGCAAGGATCATGGTTTCATTGATGGAAGTATGCTTTGCTACTTTGTTGTTTTCTTTTTATCTAGCTTCTAATTTCTCATTTTTGTCTTTATTCCTCTTTTCTTTGGCTCTCCTTTTCCCTCTTAGATTATCTAAAGGTATTGTTTAATTGATGAGTAGCTTGAAAAACAGTTTTCCAGTTTTTACTCAAGGTGAAGAACGTTGGGGCCAACCGGAAGGGGAGTAGTGAAGGCTAGTCACTGTATCTGTCAGCCACACTGTCCATGGCTTCCTGCAATCCAAAGAAATGCTCCCCAGGGTCCTAGAGCTGTGCTGTGAGCTCACAGTTATTTGACTCTGTTTTAGGTGTTTTAGCCATGAATGAAGAGAGCACTGATGGAACAAATGGGTGCGGCAAGGTCCGCACTGGCACTCAGAATGAAGCTGCACTGCTGGCGCTGATGGAAAAGACTGGCTACAACATGGTTCAAGAAAATGGGCAGAGGAAATTTGGTGGTCCTCCTCCAGGTGGGGGTTTGCTTCTATGTGTTTAAGTTAAATCTAACAGTCCTTTAGATAAGGCTTGTATTCTCACAAATATCTCAGCCAGTCTCAGCTCTTGATTTTTTTAAAGACATTACGCATTTATTTAAAAACTTTGCTCTTATTTAAAAAGTAATTGAGAAATAACATGGTTTGTACTGTGGAATAAATCAGGATTCATGGTGACAGACTATACTCAAGGCATTAAAGACAAATTATTTGGGGAGGAATTTGAAAGAGCAGTGAGTAGAGAGGCATAGTGTTTATATAACCGGATTCAAATGGGCATGGCATCGTACCTTTTTAACTATGCTTCTTTGCTCAGGATCTCCAAATGATAAAACTGTGGCTTCCAGTTTCCTTAGTTGCTGCATCACTTGCTTCTGTTCTCCTTTACCTGGTACACTTTAGGAAGAGGCATCTGTATTCTAGCACTCTTCTGATTTCTCCTCTCTCAAATAACCTTTGTACTTCACTCTTTGCATGAACTTTGTGCTCAGAGATCTGCCTAGTGTATTAATGGTAACACCTCTTATGTGGCTATATTTTTTTCTTCATAGCATTTTACCATTTTCACATTGTCTCCTACAGTTTTAAGTTTCACAAGGGAAGAAACTAGTTTTTGTATCCCCAACACTTAGAATACTCCTTGCCATATAGGTGACTGTCTGATAGCCAGTTTTTTTGAATGAGTAAATGATTCCATTGTGAATATAGCTTTCCAGAATTTAATTTTTAGTTGTGTTTATTTTTTTTTTCTCAGGTTGGGAAGGTCCGCCTCCCCCTAGAGGCTGTGAAGTGTTTGTTGGAAAAATACCTCGTGATATGTATGAAGATGAATTGGTTCCTGTATTTGAAAGAGCTGGGAAGATATATGAATTTCGACTGATGATGGAATTTAGTGGTGAAAATAGAGGTTATGCTTTTGTGATGTACACTACTAAAGAAGAAGCTCAGTTAGCCATCCGGATTCTTAACAATTATGAGATTCGACCAGGGAAGTTTATTGGTGTGTGTGTAAGCTTAGATAATTGCAGATTATTTATTGGAGCAATTCCCAAGGAAAAGAAAAAAGAAGAAATTTTGGATGAAATGAAGAAAGTAACAGAAGGTGTTGTAGATGTGATTGTTTATCCAAGTGCAACTGACAAAACCAAGAATCGTGGGTTTGCATTTGTTGAGTATGAGTCCCACAGAGCTGCTGCCATGGCCAGGAGAAAGCTGATTCCAGGTAGGATAGTCCTTTCAAAGTGTATGTAAGGAAAAACAGTAAATTATAGAACATTGTTCTTGAAGAGAAATAAAGAATTGTTTTAATGAGGAAGTAAATTAAATGACTACAAGGTACAAGAAATTGTACAAAATGAGTTACATTGGCTAATATTAACTATATATATATACTTTAACTGATACTTTAATTTGTATATAACTTTAACTTCTTTAGCTATGTTTAATAAGATCCATAATGCATTATTTAATTTTAACAGTAATCAATCCTTTAAGTCTTGTTTGTCTTACCAACTCTTAAATTTTGTCACAAGTTCTGATTAGGTTTGCTTTAGTAAGTGGTTAATCAGGTATATGGATACATGCTTGAGTTTCTTTGAAAAATTATGTATCTCTTTAAACTTGTAATTTTTGTTTTAGTGAACTTCAAATCATTTTATGCATTTTTTTTTTCAGGAACGTTTCAACTCTGGGGCCACACCATTCAGGTAGATTGGGCTGATCCAGAGAAAGAAGTTGATGAGGAAACCATGCAGAGAGTTAAAGTTCTCTATGTAAGAAATCTAATGATCTCAACTACAGAGGAAACAATTAAAGCAGAATTCAATAAATTCAAGCCTGGTGCAGTGGAACGAGTAAAGAAACTTAGAGATTATGCATTTGTTCACTTTTTCAACCGAGAAGATGCAGTGGCCGCTATGTCTGTTATGAATGGAAAATGCATTGATGGAGCCAGTATTGAGGTAACATTAGCGAAGCCAGTAAATAAAGAAAATACTTGGCGACAGCATCTTAATGGCCAGATCAGCCCAAATTCTGAAAGCCTGCTTGTATATGCTAACAAAGAAGAGAGTCACTCCAAAACTCTAGGCAAGCCACCAACTCTTCCTACTCGTCTCAACGGTCAGCATAGTCCAAGCCCACCTGAAATTGAAAGATGTACTTACCCTTTTTTTCCTGGAACAAAGCTTACCCCAATTAGTATGTATTCCTTAAAATCCAATCATTTTAATTCTGCAGTGATGCATTTGGATTATTACTGCAACAAAAATAATTGGGCACCGCCAGAATATTACTTATATTCAACAACCAGTCAGGATGGAAAAGTACTCTTGGTGTATAAGATAGTTATTCCTGCAATTGCAAATGGATCCCAGAGTTACTTCATGCCAGACAAACTCTGCACTACTCTGGAAGATGCGAAGGAGCTAGCAGCCCAGTTCACGCTGCTTCATTTGGGTAAGTTTAGAAGTACTTGATATGCTGATATTAGAGATTGGTAGATTACACAGTTGTTGATTTGAACTCTGAACAGTAGTAGTGAGTCTTTGAATTTTTTCTGAAGTTCTCTGAGACCAGAGCAGGAGGACTGCAAGTTCAAAACTCATAATTAATTTTTCTGAGTTGTGAATTCTGTTAATTTTTCTGCATTTTGCTTTTCAAGCACTACTTACTGAAAGGGAAGTGAGCTTTGGTTGTAGAGTGTAGGCCACACTTTATAACTGTGTTGTTTCTTAATGACTAACCCACATTTGATAAAAATTTTGATGTATGCTATAGAATTTGTTATGTGAACCAATTTTTAATTCTGTATTTGCATCTTTGGTGAAGTCTACATAATGAATTTTTGGTGGGAAAGGTTAGAGATTCATAAAAATCACAGATATTTCATGTGGGTCATGTGTAGACATGACTTTATGCTCACCAATCTGGAAATTTGTCATTATAACTCACGAAAGGCAAAAAGCATCATTAAAAATACTGATGACAATTCACTTTTCAAATTTTATATTTCTAAAGAACTCTGTTTTCTTAAATGTTGAAGGGATGGTTAAGTATTAGGATATATAAAATATGCTTGCTTGGTAGTCTGAAGAAAGACATTATAACCCTCTGGGGTTGTCCTTATTTGTAATACGTTTATAGTGTACTTTTATGGAGACAAAGATGTGCTCATCCAGTTGCTACATAGAGATAAGATTATATATGAAGTCAGAAGCTCTTGATTAGCTTTTTAACTCCCCTCTGGGGAGGCTTTTAAATTCAGTCCCCGGGCTGATCTAAGAAAAGATAGTATTCCTAATTTGTTTTGTTTGGGGATAAAATTAACTGTGTGTCTTAGTTATGGTTTCTATTGCTCAGATAAAGCCCTAAGGCCAAAGCAACCTTGGGGAGGAAAGGGTCTATATAGATTGCTTTTCTGTATCACAGTCCATTGAAGGAAATCAGTGCAGGAACTCAAACAGGAACCGGGAGGCAAGGGAATGTGAAGGGAGACTGTTGACTGGCTGTGTCCCAATGCCTTGTTCAGTGTACTTTCTTATAGTACCCAGGACTGCCAGCCAAGGTGTGGTGCCATTCATAGTGAGCTGGGCCCTCTCACATCAGTCATTTAAAAAAATGGCCAGTTTGGTGGGACATTTTCTCAGCAGAGAGTTCTTTTCTATAATGAGTCTAGCCTGTATCAAGTTGACATAAAATTAGCCAGCACTCTGGCAGATCTGTCCAACCTGTCACATTGTGTTGTCATATACAAAGTTCACACTAGACAGCTTCACAATTGAGGTTGAAAAATTGCAAAACTAATCTCAATATTTAGAGTAAGTTGACAGTTTTGTGTTTGGCTATATTCATAGCAATACCAAGGTGTATCATGCAAATGGCTTAAATCACTTATCTTGGATTTTATCAGTCTTGTATCAGAACTTTTAATTTAAAAATAAAGAAAAGTTTTTATTTTATGTGTCTTTGTTTCTTTTAATCACTAGGGAGAAGAGTTAATAGAATATGAATAGTATATAACTATTAAAAGAAATGGCTTAGCAGGTACTGGAGCATATTAGGGGAGAGTAAGCAGGCCTGAGGCTTATGGTGCTTGACTAAAGTCTAAATGGCAGTTGTTGAAAATACTATTCAGGCAAAGAAGGGAGAAAACAAGTGGAAAATCTAGACCAAGAATCTCGAAAGCCTTGATCAGAAAGCATATGTGAGGCTTTTCTTAAAGATGGAAAAGGAGTATAGATGGGAGGTGTGTGGTAGTTAAGTAGCAGTGTTTTGGCTTCATTTTTCCTTCAGTAATGCTGAACCTTGAAGGGCTAGCACCTTCTTTTTCCAGCACAGGTTTCCCTTGGGTAAAATGCGAAGTATTTTGTGTCACAGTTCAGACTTATAGTTAGTTGGTGGCCCTGATGTGTCCTAGAGAGGTGTTAACTGAGATGACTTGTGCTCTCATATTATTCCTAGTCTACCTAGCACTTATTTTTTTCTTGAGGTTTAGAGATATTGTTAATGATTCTTAAGAGTGCTTTAAATAGAGTTGTTTTTCTATATTAGTTGGTTCTGTTTTTAAAAAGCATTTCAGAAATATAATTTTACGATAGTGTGAGTTATGTAAAGACGTTTTCTTCAGATATAGTACTTTTTCTTACAATTTCTTTTAACCCTGCCAATTTTGTGCTTTTATTCAGTCATCATTATCTAGTTTTTCCTTTTTTTATGACATTGCTAAGCCAGCTACTTACAGCCAAGCTAAACCCAGTCTGACCTGCTGAGCTTTAACAGTCTTGTTTGTGATATCTTGGATTTGTTGTCCCCATTTTTCAAGTTTGAAAACTTGAATGGGAACTAAAAGATGTTATGTTTAAATGATCGTGTTTGTTTCAAAGAAAAGATACAGTCCTTTAGGAATAGTACATACCTGGATGAGTATTAGAAGCCATCTATTCACTTCAAGTGACTCTTGATCTGAAGAACCTCACAGTGGTTAAAAATATATAGATTTGGTCCCTTCTAAAGCAAGCTCTCTTCTGATGAAAATGCCTTTAGTAGAAAGAAGGCCAAAGGGGTTGGGGATGCTAATGGTTTGTCTCTAATATAACTCATTCTCTTTATTTTCACTTCAGAATTAGAGCCTGTTTCTATCTCCATGTCAGAATAATCTTCCTCATCTCAGTCATCCAATGGAATAAGCAAAAATGCATTCATTTCCTTAGTTTTAGAAATACAACGCTTATTTTTAAAAACTTAAGAAATACTTTCATTTTTATCTCGTGTGAAATAAGTAGAATATATTCAGTGAATGTAGCTATATACGGATCCAGGCTTCTGAGACAGAATCTTGTCCTTTTAGCTCAAACTTGAAATCAGTGAGTTTAGTTGGTCAGAAGCAGATGTGTATGTTAGGATAACAAGTTCTATACTTAATGTTTAGTCTATGGAGACATTTGAGATTATTGGGTATCACTTCTTTTTAAATGTGACTATTTTGAACCTGTCCTGTCAGTATTGCCATTGCTTTTCTAGATGGTTAGGACTTTAAAAAAAATTGTTGATGCTGAAAATTAAGGCACTGAAGGAGAGAGTCTTAGTCTGTGTTGATCTGAATTGACCTTATCAGGTAAGGTATTAAGAGATCACTGCAAGCATGGTGCACTGTCCTGTTTCCCTGTGTAATGTTCACTGAAAACTGTGGCAGGTTTTTGTTTTCCTTATATGACCATTTGGTGCTTTTAAAAACAAGGATGAGATTCTCTACTGGAAAGTAGCTCGTGTCAGTTCAGGTAGCTCTGGGAAAGTTTGCTTCAAGTGTTTCTAGCAGATTTTTAAGAATCAAGGAAATGAAAAATATGTGGATTACACCGGTTAGGTTTTCTGTTTGGAATTATTTTATCTGGTTTGTGTGCTATTATTTTGTTTATGACCATTGAAGTTTACATTCAAGAACAGGCTTCTCAAATGTCTCCTATTTGATGAATATACTTTTTCAAGCATTTGGAAATTAAAGATAAATGGAGCATTGCTTGCTTCTCTCCTTGAGGGATCAAAGTTCAACGAAGAAAATACATGCATAAATTTTTTTCATGCACTATTTGGAGATAAAGGAAGAGTTCAGCTTCTGCTCCCCTTCCCAACTTGTAACTCTTCAGATAGTTTCTGAGCAGAGTGAAGAACCTCCAAATGAGCAGGCATCTTTTAGAAGTAGCATGGTGGTGGGTTAAAGGCAGATAACTTTGATTAGGTTTGCTTTAATAATTTCTTGCAGATTTTAAGAAGAATTGAGGAAATTGAAATCATTAGTTTTTTGAACTTTCATCTTTCTGTTTAAGCTAGCTCACAGTATGTTTTTTTTGGGCTGCACTTAATTTTTTTTCTGTGAGCAAGTAATTTTTCTAGATAATTCTAGAAACACTGTAGAAATGTTTTGTGTGTCAGTGTTCATGTTTTTAATGACACCAGTTTTCTCAGTATTTAATCTGCAGCTGATGTGTATTGCATCCTATATTTGATTTGAAATGATGCACAGGGCTTTTTATTTTTTTCTAATTGTTCAATGAAATTTTGTAAATATTTTATTTTCTATCTTCACATGTAAATTAAGTTTTTATTTTTCTATGTCACACAACTTTAGTTAGATGCTGAGGGAAAAAGATAGATATATTTTATCTGAAATATAATTGGTGCTTTTTTTCTCATGAGCTAATATTTCCAGATTGATGGGCAAAGTGTAAAACATAAGTAGGATTTTAGATTTAGAAAATTTGTCAATAAATTGTTTTAAAATAGAAAATTTAGTTTTTATTAAAATAATTTTAATAGATATTTAAGCTAAATCTAAAATAATGGCTATATTACAATGGAACTTTTCATTATAAATAGAAAATAAATTCAGAATGTATTTCATCTAGTAGAAATATTTCATACTATCTCAAGCTGACACTTAAAAGAATAAAATAATTGAGTTTGTTTTAAAATTCACCTAAATGAGAACTAGCCATCATTTTTAACATTTTGCACAATTCACTTACATATGACCAAATGATAAGACCAAAATTCCATTAACTCAACTATGTGTCAACTTGGCCCTTGAAGAGGGACTAGTTATTTTGAGATGTATTTATATATTCCAGTTGGAATTTTCTTTTTAAGATTATTTGATGACCTCATATTTATCATGATTCTTAACTTGATGGTACTTATTTTAATAAACGGGCCACAAATGCTATGCATTTAATGTGAATGAAGCCGCTTGATGGAGGGCTAAAAGGAAAGCACACAGATGTGCCGTTTAGGCATCTGCACTGTGATTATGGGAATGAGAGCCATTTGGTCTTTTGACTTTAGTACCTTCACTCTGAAATGTCAGGGTTATTTGGTGGGCTTGAGGGTTTGGTTTGGTTTTGTTTTGTTTTGAGACATCATTTCACTCTGTAGATCTCACTAGCCTAGAACTTGGTATTGGAGACCAGGATGATCTTGAACTTAAAAGATTATCCTTTCTGTCTCTCTGTCTATAGTGCTGTAATTAAAGGAGTGTTCCACTGCATCTGGTTTCTAAGAATTCTTTTTATCTAGCAATTTATGTTTAAATTATTAAAGGACATGTTCAAGTATCTGTGTATACCAAAAATAATACTTTCACATATTTATATCTGCCAGGATACATATTTGGGTCCTAATAATTTAACACCAGTACCTTTTTTTCCTAAGAATTAATCCTTAATCAGTATTTTATTTCTTTATATAATTCAAAGTATATATATATATATATATGTATATATATTTTTGAGACAGGGTCTCAACTGTGTAATTGTAGCTGTCCTGAAACATAGTATGTAGACCAGGCTGGCCCCAAACTCACTGAGTTTGCCTGTCTCTGCTGCAACATCTATATTTCTCAAAGCTGAACAATAGTGTGGAAAAATGAAACAGTTATTCATTTTGCTCCTTTGTGATGGCATATCCTTCTGGATATTTTATTTCTGAATTTTCCTGTAAATTATAGTCAAACCAAGATTTTAAATTCCATAAAATATTTAGAAACACAGAAACATTTTTGTAATAGCATCTAGAAAACTATATGTATTAAAACATTTCAGGTCAATATTTGTTTCATAGTGATCTTTATTAGCTGCTTAAAGTTAATAACTTTAAAGTTAATAAGTACTATAATTTTGCTTATAAATTAAATTAGCTTGATTTTTTATTGCATAATTTCTTAGTATCTTAGTGTGTTGGGGTCTTTGCAGCTATCACAGTAACAATCTGTAGGAGTCAAGAAAGTAATTTTGTTACATGACTGAGTAGCCTGTGTTGGTTCAAACATTGGGAGTCTGACCCCAAGTAGGTTTTGTTGTTGTTATGTTTGGTTTTTTTTGTTTGTTTTGGTTTGCTTTTGCGCATTTAAGTACAACATAGTTTCATGAAAAAATTCCTGGTGATAATTAACTCAATCCTATATGCACAATAAAGCTTGAGATGTGGCTACATTGAAACTGTTTGTTAAATATGTGTAACACTTTCCAAAAAGTTAGGTTCTATAGATTGGACAGGCTACCTGTAAGGGTCTGGGGGAGAGGGTGCAGACCACGAAGAGGGTGAAAATATCCCCAGGCTGTAAAGATGTTCGCTACCAACCTTCTGGGTAGATAAGTTGTAAAGCCTCCCCTTGAAGGAACAAGCTTATGTGTTTAACATTCTTGTGTATATATATATATATATATATATATACCTCTGTACCTCCCACATCTTTGTCTAATACACTTCTAAAATTTATTCTTTAATATATTCATTAGTATCTATTTTTATATAAATAATTTTTTTTCTCATTTTTTATTATTAATAAAGTCTCATTTTTTTTATCCATGTATCCCCTTGTTCAGTTGCCCTTCCTCTCCCGCCCCTTCGAGTCACACTTCTCCCCATCTCCTTATCTCCTCCCTGGCAAGGACAGGAGATCCCAAGGTCCCAAGGTGGCTTAGTTCAGCATCCACTCCAGGCAGATCCACTTTCCTCATCCCCACATCAAGACTGGCTCAAGTGTTCCTCTGGAGGGAATGGGCTCCAAAGTGCCAGTTCAAGGTGCTTCAGATCCTAAGCTGTTCAGTGTTTGTGGTTTGCAGCTTGGACATACTTTGCTTTTTGTTTAAAGTCCACTAATGAGTGAGCACATCCTCTGCTTATCTTTCTGGGACTATGAAACCTCGCTGATGAGGATATTCTCCATATCCATCTGTTTGCCTGCAAATTATAGAATATCATTGTTTCTTACTGCTGAGTAGTACTCCATTGTATAGAGTTGTACCACAGCTTGTTAATCCATTTCTCAGTTGAGGGGCAACTAGGTTGTTTCTAGGTTCTTTTTTCTTTTCCTTTTTTTCCTTTTTTTAAAATTAAGAATCAAGTCACATTTTCTTTTTATTTATTTATTTATTTTATTTTTAAAATCCTTTATTTAGATTGAGTGTGCTCATTCACTCTGAGTATCTGTCCTTTTCATGTCTATAAAATTCTCAACCACTATCTGTTAAAACAGCCTCGGCTCATCTTCATTTTTCTTTTTTTTTTCTTTTTTTTTTCCTTCTTTATTTTGTATTTAACAAAAAAACAGTAACATGAATTTAAAATGAGGAAAAGTTAACAATAACTATGAACAGGATAAGAATCATAAGCATGGCTTATCAAGGGTGGTAATGCAAATAAGATTGCTACACATATATTTACTTTGTGTTCAGCTTTCCCTCTGAAATTTTTTTTTTCATCCCTGTATATCCTCATTCAAGGTCCCTTCCCCCTCCCACCACATCTTGACATTTCTCTTCTCTGCAACTACCCATCCCTTCGCTGGGCAGGGAGCAGACAGTCCTATGGTCCCACTGACCCAATAATGCTTGGATCAGTCTCCACTCCTGGCCAAATCCAGTTTTGTCCCCCCTCCCTCATCAAGTCACATTTTCTATCCATGCATATCCTTATTCAAAGTCTCTTCCCCCTCCAACCCCCTCCAGTCACTCTCTCTTCTCCACATCTCCCCATCTCCTCCCCAACAATAATTGATTTTCTAATTGTGTCACTTAACTCATATTTTAAACAATGATTTTGAATTTTCTCTCATATTAAACATTCAAGAATATTCTCATGGTGGATGTTAGTGGCAGTTCATAATTCTGCCACATGGTGTCGCCTAAATACATGGTTTAATGTGGCTTTAAAAGGAATTCTTTATTTTTTATTTTGAGCTCTGTTTTCTCTTTGGTTTGTGACACTGGGCTACTAATATGATGCATGAAAGATGGTTTTCTTCAGCCTTTCTTACTTTTATTTCTGGTTAATTAGTATTTAATATGTAAGAACAGAGTATACAAATACACTATAATGTAATGAATAGACTAGTGATTAAAGTCAACTGTTCACAGTAAGGATTTTTACCAACAAGAGTTTATTTTATTTTTTTTTTCTTCTTGTTGAGGCAGGTTCTTTTTTAAAAAAATATTTACTTTTATTTTGTGTGAATTGTGTTTTGCCTGCATGTATAACTGTGTAAGGGTGTCAGATCTTGCAATTACAGACAGTTGTTAGCTGCCATGTGGATGCTAGGAATCGAACTCAGGTCCTCCAGAAGAACAGCCAGTGCTCTTAAAGGCTGAGCCATTTCTCTAGCCCTGAGGCAGGTTCTTATGAATCCCAGCATGGCTCAGATTTACTATTTAGTTGAAGCAGTCCTTAAATATCTAGTCCTCCTGCTTCTACCCCCAAATGCTGGGCTTATGGATATTTGTTACTATGTCCATCCATTTTGTACTTCTAATGTTCTAAAATTGTTTCATAACCTTTGCTTACAGACAGTTGTTTGAAATCAGATATTAGTAGCTAATATCTAATGGATCATCAGTCCCAGAACTTACCCTTCTTGTAGGGGTGTTCGCTATCTAACCTCTGGCAGTATGTTATTTCAAGACTAATAGGCTTGTCCATAGGCTTAAAAAGGAAGCACAGTTGTTTCAAGCCTTAGTCAGAAGTTTTAAGAAATAAGACCACCATTAACTATTTGGGTGTCTCTGCTCTTCAAAGTGGTTATTATTGGGTAGACTTGTATTAATTATGTTTGGTCCTATTTGTTTTTTAGAAAGTTATACTTGAACTATACCTGTAATTGGATTTTTATTTAGGCAATGACTCATATTTTAAGGAAATAAATTTGTTGGGTAACTAAATATAACCTGTTATGTATTGATTTGATCCAGTAATCACAGTATTTATACTACACTGATAATATAATGTCTTGTGTTATAATTCTGTCTATAATTTAGACTGATGAGTGTGTAAGACAAAATGATGTCTTAGAATTGCTGTTTTCCAGAGGACTCTCAAGGTTTTATCTTCAGAACCCATGTCAGATGGCTCACAGTAACTCTGGGAATCGATCCATCATCACTTTCTTTTGACTTCCAAGGGCACTGCACTCATATGCACAGATCCACACATATACACATAATTTTAAAAATTAAAATCTTAAATGTCATAAGTTCAATCTCTGCTCAGGTGTATAGCTTAGTGGTAGCCTTCATTCTTAGTGTCCTTGTCTGCTGTACAGTGCCCTTCTGCCCAGAAAAACGTGTGTAAGTTTACAGTTATTGCAAAATATTAGATGATTGTAATTGTACTGTCTGATAGTTTGGTAACTGTTCATAAAACCAGCCTTTTGTTGTGTGTTTAAAATAATGTAACTTGAGGCTCGAGGGCTCTTTCAGTGGAGACATTGGTCTTGCAGAGGACCTGGGTTTCCTTCCCATGTGGAAGCTCAGCCATCTGCAGCTCTAGTCTCAGGACAACAGCTCACCCTCCTGTGCTGTATAGGTACTAGGCTTGCGTCCAGTACACACAGGCCATGCAGGTCAACATGGAAAGTAAAAGCAAATAACGCTTTTAAAATACATAACTGGTTCTTTGTGTAGGGACTATACTTTATGTAGTTGACAAACATAAACTTGTAAAAAATGTAAACCCAAGATATAGAACTTTAGTGATTTTTTTTTTATTATAAGAAATGCCTATGGTTATTTTTAATCTATGGTTATTTTTAATTTTTTTGTCTTATGTTTTGATTTTTTACCATATTTTTAAGTGTGTTATATATTTTTATTAACATATCTTGGTAATGTTGTTTTGCTTGTGAATTATTTTAAGACATGAGCCTGTTAACTTCCTTTCATATTAACTTTATTTCAGTAGTACATGTTCATGTCCGCTTATTTACCATAAGAAAAATGAATGTCATTAAAATTGTCACAGTGTGTATCATTAATGTGGATAGCTTCCCTCTCTTCTGTTTTCCTTAAGTTTTGGCTAGAGAGGGACCAGTTCTGTAGTTCATAATTTATTAAAATTCAGGAACACAGAATTCAATAAGGTTTAGATGAGCCATTGTGAACCTTTAGTAGACAAATTTGAAATTGTGTGTAACACCAAAGATTTGCAGAGAAATGTTTGAAAATTTAATGAGAGCTCACCCAAGGAGAAAAAGAATTATTTGATGGATTCTTTTGTAGTTAGAAGTTTCTGGCCTGGCCTGGCTCTGAGGTCTGGACCCACAATCCTAAATAATCATACAAAGTTTTAATATTAATTACATATTTTGGCCTATGGCTCAGGCATGTTGCTTGCTAACTCTTATTCTTAAATTAACCCATGATTAGCTCAGTGGCTTAGTACCTTTGCTTGGAGCAGCATTTTTGTCTTCTTTCCTCTGCATCTGCCCCGACATCTCTGTTCTGCACTTCCTCTTCTGAGAGTTTTCTTAGTCTGGCAGCTCCACTCACACTTTCTGTCTTCTGTTCAGTTAGCGCTTTATTAAACCAGTAGGAGGGGCAAATATTTACAAAGTACAAGAGCATAATCCCACAGCATTCCTTTGTATAAAATTTAGGTGTACCATGTCTGAAGATAGTGATGATGCCAGAACACAGGAAAATTACATTTTTCTTTACAATTTAAAGGGAAAGAAGAGAGTTTTAAGCAAAAAAAAATATGATTTTATACTCTGTAAAATACTCCTAGTTCATAGGGGAATTATAAATATGGAAATTTTTTTCTCCTCTGTTTTTTGTTTTACCTGTGATTTACTTAGTATACTTGTTTTTAGTTCTTGTATTCAAGTACATGTTGGTAGGTGTTTGTCAATTCTCTAAATTATGTACTAGCATTAAAAAAAAAAAAAAACCTCACTTATCTGAAGTCTATTCAGATGACATAGCAATGGCTCACAGGCTGAATATTTATACAATCATGAAGACCAAAGTTGAGATCTCAGGACCCACCTAATGAACAGATGTCAGAGTATGTCTGTAACAGCTCCAAGAGATCTTTTACCCTCTTTTGGCCCTCTGTGTGCATAGGCAAATGTATACACTCAGGCTTACACACACACACACACACACACACACACATACACACACACACACACACAAAAAAAAAATTTAAATAAACTTTTAAAGGAGCTTTTCTTGTTTTTCTTACTTGTTTCTTTTTGTGGTTTGTGCTGTGACCAGGGAGTTGTTGCATTAGCTAACATTGGTTGAGGCAGATGGCCAGGCTCTTTTATATATGTTCAAAGGCACAGAAAATAGCTTAGTGATCACAAGAACTCAATCATTAGAGTAGGAAAATTATTTCATTTTGTTAAGCTTTTGTCTAACATTTTATTGAACAATGAGTTTCTAGTTTTTTAAGTTTGAGATTCTGAAATTAAGCTAAGTTTATGTGATAAAATGTCTAGTCAACTCTAAGTGTATGTGTGTGTATTTAAATTTGAGACATGAGTATATTGAGATTACAAAATTATATAATTAGATCTTCAATTATATTTATTTGTCTTGGGATGCATTTAATAGCCCTATTATTAAAATTTGTAAAACAAAAAATGCACAGTTTTTAAACTGAAAGATAAATAAGGAGAAAGTAATTAGGCAAGTAAAGCCAAATCAAATTTAAAAAGGCACTATAGGGCTGTATAAATATATATATATATGTATATATATATATATATATATATAGTCTCCCTTAAAAAGCAAGAATGATTAACAATCAACTTGTAAATGGTACGCTTGTGCTTGACGCGAAAGTGCGACACTGCTTATTGCTTTGGGATTTAAAGATAATTGTTATTATCTTTATTATGTTAAAATATTTTACTTGTAACTGATAATTTAAACTTAAATTCCAGTATTTTTTTCTCTCTGACTTCTTTCTTTTTTTTTACATTTTAAGTAATTAATTTTATTTTATTTACTTATTTTTTATTATTATTATGAATAAAGAAGTCATACTGTCTATCCCTGTATATCCTTATTCAAGGTCCCTTCCCCCTCCCACCACATCAGGTCATTCTTTCTTCTCCACAACTCCCCACCCCCTCCCTGGGCAGGAGACAGGCAGTCCCATGGTCCCACTGTCCCAGTATTGCTTAGTTCAGCCTCCACTCCTGGCAGATCCAGTTAATCCCCACCCCCCAGTCAGGTGTTCCGCTAAGGGGAGAGGGATCTAAGGAGTCAGTCCATGGCGTTTCTGATCCCAAGTTGTTCAGTGGTTGTGGTTTGCAGCTTGGCCATGCTTTGCTTTTTGTTTGTTTGTTTTTGTTTAGAGTTAACTAATGAGTGAGTACACCTCTGCTTATTTTTCTGGGTTTGTGATACCTCCCTCAGGAGGATATTCTCCAAATCCATCCATTTGCCTGCAAATTTTAGAATATCATTTTTTCTTACTGCTAAGTAGTACTCCATTGTGTAGATGTACCACAGTTTGTTACTCCATTCTTCAGTTGAAGGACATCTAGGTTGTTTCCAGGTTCTTGCTGTTACAAATAATGCTGCTATGAACATAGTTAAGCTAATGCCTTTGGAGTGTGACTGTGCATCTTTAGGGTATACACCCAGAAGTGGTATTGCTAGGTCCTTGGGGAGATTGATTCTCAATCTTCTGAGAAACCACCATACCGCTTTCCAGAGTGGCTGAACAAACTTATACTCTCACCAACAATGGAGGAGTGTTTCCCTTGCTCTGCACCCTCCCAGCATAGGCTGTCATCTGTGTCTTTTATCTTAGTCAATCTGACAGGTGTCAAGTGGTACCTCAAAGTTGTTTTGATTTGCATTTCTCTGATGGCTAAAGATGATGAGCACTTTTTCAGGTGCCTTTCAGCCATTTGTAATTCTTTTGCTGAGAATTCCCTTTTTAGATCTGAACCCCATTTTTTGATTGGTTTATTCAAGGTTGTGGGCTCTAGATTTTTGAATTCTTTATATATCTTAGAGATCAGTCCTCTATCACTTGTAGGGTTGGTGAAAATCTTTTCCCATTCTGTAGGCTGTCATTTTGTCCTATTGAGAGTGTCCTTGATTTTACAGAAGCTTCTCAGCTTCAGGAGATCCCACTTATTGATTGTTGATTTTAGTGTCTGTGCCACTGGTGCTATATTTAGGAAGTGGTCGCCTGTGCAATTGGTAGAAGTGTATTTCCCACTTTCTTTTCTATCAAGTTCAAAGTGGCTGGGTTTATGTTGAGGTCTTTGATCCACTTGGATCTGAGTTTTGTGCAGGGCTACAGGCTCGGATCTACTTGCATTTTTCTACACACTACCATCCAGCTATGCCAACACCATTTGTTAAATATGCTATCCTTTTTCCATTGAATATTTTGGGCCTCTTTGTCAAAGATCAGGTGTTCATAGGTTTTTGGGTTAATGTCTGGATCCTCAATTCTATTCCATTGATCCACAAGTCTGTTTTTATGCCAGTACCAGGCTGTTTGTATTACTGTAGCTCTATAGTATAACTTGAAGTCAGGGATGGTGATACTTCTTGAGGTTCTTTCGTTGAGCAAAATTGTTTTGGCAATCCTGACTTTCCTGTTATTCCAAATGAAATTGAGTATTGTTCTTTCAAAGTCCAGAAAATATTGTGTAGGGATTTTGATGGGCAGTGCATTGAATCTGTAGATTGCTTTTGGTAGAATTGCCATTTTTACTATGTTGATCCTACCAATCCAGGAACATGGGAGAGCTTTCCATTTTCTGATATCCTCTTCAATTTCTTTCTTCAGTGATTTAAAATTTTTGTCAAATAGGTCTGTTACTTCTTTGGTTATAGTTACCCCAAGGTATTTAATACTATTTGCAGCTATTATGAATGGTAATGTTTGTTTCCCTTATTTCTTTTTCAGCCCTTTTATCTTTAGTGTATAGAAGGACTACTGATTTCTTTGAGTTAATCTTTTATCCTGCTACATTGCTGAAGGTGTTTATCAGCCATAGAAGTTCCTTGGAAGAATTTTGTGGGTCACTTATGTATACAGTCATATCATCTGCAAATAGAGATAGCTTCACTTCTTCTTTTCCAATTTATATCTCCTTAATCTCCTTTCATTCTCTTATTGCTTTAGCTAAAACTTCAAAAACTGTATTGAATAGATAAGGGGAGAGAGGACATCCTTGTTTTCATTGAAAGTAAAGATTTAAACTAACTTACCAAACTTAAGTTGAGAAAGTAGCAGGGCTCTTCCAGAGGGAAGATGGTTTCTGTGTTTTAGCATAAACTAGAGTAGCATAAACTAGTGCTTCAGTTCCACACCTGTGCTGGAAATAAACCATTGGAGTTTTAACAGTCCTTAGTTGGGATTCTCTTACTTTGTGGTATCTGATTTTGATAATCAGTTAGAATCAGTGGTTTTATATTTCAACACAATTAGTATATTAAGAATATTTTTCTATCAATGAAGGTACCATATTTCCCAGTATTTTTGCTTTTAATTTTTACTCGTTATTTACTACATGTAAACTAAATATATGGATTCTGTCATCTTAGTGACATATGTGTGCAGTTTACTGCCCACTTGAAGATGCTTTATTGTATTTTCTTCCAGGTATTACCCTCTTTTCTTCTTAATTTATCTAGTTGGTTAATTCAGTATGTTCTTGAATTATATACATTTTTATATACTTTGGTCTGATTTTTAACATTGTGATTTTGAAGATCTATGTGATGTTTTGTAGAAGTTTTGTTCATTTGCTTTTACTTTATTTTTTATTTGAGACATGGTCTCATGTTTTCCAGGATGTCCTCATTGCTATGGAGCCAAGGATGACCTTGACCCTTCTGCCTCTACATCCTTTAAATATTGGGATTAGAGGCGTGTACCACTGTAGCAGGTTTATATGCTGCTGAGATTTGAACCCAAGGCTTTATGCATACTAGGCTCACCCCAGCCTAGTTACTGTTATGAATGCAAGCATCCTATTGAATTTTATAATCCGTTTTTTGAGTGCGGCTGTCAGTTTGGGACTTTTTTGGGTAATGATACTGTGGGGATTCTTGTGCATATTTTTTAGTGGTCATTTGCTGAATGTAGTAAGGCCATGTTATTAAAACTTCAGTGGACTGTGGTGAACAGTTTTGAATATTATTTTTTTCCAGTTTACACTTTGTTACCAGTATATGCAAATTCTAATTGTTTCAAAGCCTGGCCAATACTTTATTATCAGTATTCTTAATTTTAGAAATTCTGACTAGAATATAGTGCAGTCTCATTCAAATTATGTGTGTGTTTATTTACTGACAAACATTTTTGTAAGGATTATAGGTTATTAAACTATCCTTTTGAAGGTCAACCTTCCAAATGCTATAACACTTAAATGCAATTTCTCATGTTGTGGTGACCTCCAACCATAGCATTATTTTCATTTCTACTTTGTAACTATAATTTTATACTGTTATGAACTGTAATATAAATATCAGATATGCAGTATATCTGATATGTGAAACTGTGAAAGGGTCATTAGTCTCTCAAAGTGGTCATGACTAACAAGTTGAGAACCACTAATTTAATATCTTACCTGCTTTTTTCTGTCACTTTTTCTGTTCCACTTATGTTAACTTCTTTAAATTTTTTGTGTGCATATGTCTGTTTTTGTGTTTGTATGAGAGAGAGAGGGGGGAGGGACATGCCTGTGGACGTCCTGTGACAGTTTTCAGGAGTTGGATATTGCCATCTGCATTGTTGAGATAAGGAATTTGGTTGTTTCTGCTTTCTGCTAGCTATCTTGGTGGCTGCTTAGTTACGCTCCTTTCTCTGTTTCCCATTTCCCCATATATGTGCACTGGGATTACGGAGGCTTGTGTCACTCTGTTCCAGCTTTTGAAGGGGGTTTTGGATATCTTGAACTCAGGTCATCAGGCTTAATTATGTAGCCAATACTTTGTTCACTAAAACAGCCCACTATTCCATTTATTTACAGTTGTGGAAGACTGACATTTTTCCCATGACTCTGTAGTGTCACACAAGCATAAATCAGTGGCATGTGTGCTCACATTACCATATGATGAACTAGTATCACTTTAGCATAAACTAGAGACGTGTGCACATGTACCATAAGATGAGCTAGGTAACACTAACCATTTTTAAACATTAAAAGCAGAAGAATCTATGTAAAAACATTCTGATTTTGTGTGGGTGTACTGATGAAATTTCAGCTTTGTGTTTCACACATTTGATAGTTTGGAATATTATTTTTGTTGTGTTAACAGGTTTTATTACATGTCTAGTATTGTCTTCAAATGCCCATTTTTTGTTTGCTTCTGTCATTCTACTTACACACTTGTTAGACCTTTACACTTTCCTTCAGTTTTTTCTGTCCTCTGTCCTATGGCCAGTCTGTGTATTTCCTTTGAATTTCTCAGATTTGGAATTTTACTTGACTTTAGTTACTTGTTTTGATCATTTTTTGCTTTTTAGCCTAGTTTGACTCCTCAGAGCTGGGATTACAGACCTGTGTCATGGTGCCTAACTCAATTTAGGATTTCCAGTTTCTTTAAAAAATTTAGTCTTTAAATTCCTGAGCATATTAGGCATAGCTATTTTTATATATTACCATTCATATTTATTATTTTTGCATATGCTCTGCATACATGTTTGTATGAGTAGTCTCAATTATGGGCATGTGTATGTATGCTCATTTTTACTCTATGGACATGTATGTGCATGTGAAGGTCAAAGGTTGACATTTTGCATTTTCCACCTCATTTACTGAGGCAGGGCCTCTTGCTTTTCAGTTTGGTTCTTTCCCTGGCAGTTTACTCTGAGGATCCTCCTGTCTTCTCTTTCTGAGTTCTGAATTGCATCCTTCCAGGCTTTGATGTAGGTGCTGGGAACCTCAAATTCAGTCCTTATACTTGTGCAGCAAGCACTTTATTGAGCTATTTCCCCAGGCCCCATTGGTATACCTTAATCACATGAGATAAATAGGTTTCATTCTTACATGATATCATATGTGTGAGTTGTGGTCTTTGATTATATCTACTCCATTAATCTCTGTTCACTCTTCGATCATCCTACTGACCCTGTTCCTCATTCCAAGTAGTGTCACTACTTTTGTGGGGGGGTTGCTTGTAAATATAGAGTGTGCATGTGAGAGAAAATGTAATATTTATCTTTCTGAGTTTATAGCATATAACATCATAGTCTCCAATTAATTTGTTATCTTGCAGATGCTATGATTTCATTTAAAAATATTTTTAAACATTAACTTATGAGTGTTTCTCTCCTTTTTCTGTGTATGTGCATGTGTGTATGTGTGAGCACAGAGGTGCATGACATCCAAAAGGAGAGCAGAAATGAGTTCTCTCTGTTGACTGTGGAGATCCCAGGAGTTGAATTCAGATTGTCAGGCTCTGCAGTAATCACTTTGAATCACTGAGCCATCTTGGTAGCCCCATAATCTCATTCCTATGATTAAATAAAACTCCCGTGTGTAAATAGTATACATTTCCTTTATCTGATCATTTATTGCTAGACTGGTTACATTTTGTTGGTTAATGGGACTGTTGCCCCAGTAAACATGTATGCACATATATATCTGTGCTGTGCAGACATAGAATACCTTGTGCATGTCCCAGAAGTTTCATATAGATGGATCACGTGATCTTTCTTAGTTTTTTGAGGAACCTCCTGACTGATTGATGTAGTATTTGTCTGG
Source organism: Sigmodon hispidus (assembly GCA_004025045.1). Taxonomy (NCBI): domain Eukaryota; kingdom Metazoa; phylum Chordata; class Mammalia; order Rodentia; family Cricetidae; genus Sigmodon; species Sigmodon hispidus. The sequence continues at coordinate 101,096 of PVIH01003657.1, forward strand.
ACTAACTCACACCGCTACTAGAGTTTGATAAGGATCCCCTACTGCTTGTAAGCATTTACATTTTCATAATGACTAATGAATACCTTTTCATACATTTTTGACCATTTTTATTTTTTGAGAACTGTCTAATTAATTTGCCTACTTGTTGGTTTGATGATTTGTTCTTTTGACAACAAATTCTTTGAGTTCTTTATATTTGAAATAATAATTCTGTCAGTTTAGTAGCTGACACGGATTTTATCTCATTCTGTAAAGCTGTCTTCTTTCTCTGCTACCCTTGCTATGCAAAGACTTTATTTACTGCAATCCCATTTATCAGTTTTTCCATTGTGTCCCGAGCTTCTCAGGAAGTCACTTTCTTATCCCCATGTCTTGACATGTTTTCCCTATAGCTTAGAAGTTTCAGCTATGCTTCATGTTTGATTCATTTTAAGTTGATTTTTGCACAGCATAGAAAATAGAGGTTTAGTTTTATCTTATAATATGGATTCCCAGCTTATCATTACAGTCTTTCCTCTGACATACTCTAGTAAACACCTATGTCAAGAATGAACTTATCTTGAGGTTCTGTTTTCTAACTGGCCTACATGTGGTTTTATGTGCCACGGTCCATACATAATTATCTTAATATCCATTTTGAAGCTTTATTATCTAAATATCTTAGGGATCTGGGTTTTTTGATTGCGATTTCTGTTGACTTTAGATGGTCAAGTTTATTGACTAGTATACTGTGTTTTCTATCAAATGCCATATATTGCATATATTCAAATTACAGAGAATTTGAAGTCTAACATGTTACCTTTACTCAGAGTGAAGTTAGTTCCTCATCACAGAGGCGCCAAAAGACTGTAAAGTCTTTTTTGTCTTACTCTCAATGGAAATTGAGAGGCTTTCTAAGTAGAGTTCACTCTGCTGGTCTACTTGAGATTAGTTCATGACACTGTCTACTTGAGTTCAGGTCTACTGAGTTCAGTTTTTACCTGGGCTGGTCTTGCCTTAACAGAAGCTCCTCCTCAGCTCTCAGTTTGCCACTGCTGAGCTTCAGTGATTGTTTTTGATGTATAATTTCCTCTGTCATCTTTCTTTTGAGAAATGACCAATCCTTAGAGAGACAAAGACAGTTCTCAGAGAAGACTGTACCTTTTTGGATTTTCAGAGTGTCTTAAGATCATGACTATAATTTGTTACCCTTTAGCTTTTGTCAGTGTTTTGTATTTAAAAGCAAAATTGATTAATGTTACCTAATTCATTATGTGGTAACAAGTTTTTTTTTGACATTTTTATATTGAATTATCTTTTAAGTGTTGTTTAAAATTATACAGTGCTTTTGGAGATCATCAGACATGTTTTACTTGTGCATACTTGTATGTAGTTTCTTAATGTGGAATGATTATATATTCTTGATGGAAAGGTTCCAGGCATGCGAAGTGATGGTAACTAAAACAGATGAGTGTTACAGTGGTACTATATTTGGTTATAGTAGTATCCTCAGAAAATTGACCTGTCTAGCAAGTTTTTAAGTTTGGTAGTATTTTCTCTACCTATCTCCTCTAACGGCAGGAAGGAAATACTTCATGTGTAAGTAACTATACCTACAGAACATTTACATTTTCCAAATTTGCTTAGATTTCCCTGATTTTCTGGAAGTATTCAGCCTTGCTTAATTTTTTTAAGGAGAATATTCCTGAGTAGACTGATAGATGAGTAAGAACTTGTGACTTAGAAACTTTTTTTTTTTTGAGTTGTTGTACTAACTCATGATTTTCATTTAGATATCAGAATCTTCTTCTTTCTTCATCTTTTTGGAGTCCAGAAATGATACCTGTTGGCCAATTGTCTCTTTTTCTCTATTTTTTCTTATTTACCTACCAAAATGTGTTGAACTAAAGTTATCAAGGATTCCATGCACTTCTAAGATAGGGATAACATAACCTTAAAGACTCAATTCTTTTCTGTCTTCACTGCTTACAGACAGGGAACACAGTCTCTTCAGCTTGGACCTGTGTAGAAGAATTTGGAGAAAATAAGCAGGTAAGAAAACACTGCTTAGGACTATTGTGGTGCATTTTGTTCTCAGAAAAGCACTTTTTGGCTAATTTTCTCCTGACCATATTAGGAAGTACTTAGAATTGTCTAATAAAACCCTGTGTAGTATTTTATTTATTTATAATAGTTTTACTAGCTATCAATTCATTAAGGACACAATTAAAAGTTAAACAGGTTTTTGTATTTCAGGTATTTCTCAATCTTTGAATCTGACAATGTTCTGGTATCTAAATTGAACCACTAAGATTATAAGTAATAGTTTAAATCACATGTAGTTAATAGTACATGCTACATTTATATTATCTAGTGTTTCTCAAACTAAGCTGAGAATGAGACTACTTTTCTACATTATTAAAATAATATTTTGACTCTAAATTGTTTTTTTATAACAATTGTGTTGTTTTCTCACCACGGCATAATAAGAAAACATGTAGGGGGTGTGTGACTTTAAGGCAGCTTATGATTGGCTAATACTCCTTTTTTACATGTAAAGAAATCAGCTTGCATAATAATTATGTGTTCCTAAGTAAGTTATGTCATCATTTTGTGCCTTACTTCAACAAAGGGAGTAATGAGTGTGCTTGCAATGCTTTTAGAAGAGTTTTCATTGTACCTGATCTTGTGTGGTTATTTTGGTATGTACTAAGTTCTGGACAAGTATTATCTGAGATTATTAAATTCTATGAGAAATATGCTTATTATTCTTGACATTTGACACTTAAATTATCCTCACAGATTTTAGCAAACCTAGCTGCTAAACTTACAGATCTTAAATCTTACCTAATTTTTTTACTTTTTTCTTTTTGTTCTTGGTGGGGTGGCCACCCAGCTCCCAAACATTATCACACAAAGGCTTATTCTTAATTACAAATGCCTGGCCTTAGCTTGGCCTTTTTCTAGCCAGCTTTTCTTAATTTAAAGTATCCCATCTATCTTTGCCTCTGGGCTTTTCCTTTTCTATTCCTGTGTACCTTTCTTTGTTTCTTACTTCATGGCTTACTGTGTAGCTGGGTGACTGCACCCTGATGTCCTTCTTTTTTTCTTTTCCCCCAGTTTTCTTTTTATATGTTCTCTATGCCTGTGGGCCCCATCTATTTTCCCATCTCTTCTTTGTTTTGGGGGTTTTTGTTTGTTTTGGACCACAGGTGAATTTTATGTAATCAAAACAAATGTAACAAATCTTTGCATAATTAAACAAATGTTCCATAGCATAAACAGAAGTAAAACACCTTAAAATAATATTCTACAGCAGTGCTATTTTAGAACTACCTTCTTTTAACATCATAGACTTAAAGCTTGACTTACAGAGATTGTGAGGACTGATTTACTGGCAAAAATAAAACCTGAGAAAAGTTGCTGTTTTTTAAGTTTAAGCTTTTTCTCTTCTGATTAGCCCAGATATTTATCTAGTGAGCTACAATTTAGGGCCTATTCTGATGCCTAGATTTATAGCTGTAGTCATAGTTCTTGTTCTGAGATACTGCTCTTCAGACAGTTTAGAAACCAGTCTTAGAAGGAGTCTGCCATTATGATCTCTTAGTATACAGGGAGCAAATAGACATCTCACAATATGGTTTGTTTGGTCTTCTTGCTTCTTTAAAAGGAAAGCACCTAGACTAGTTTCAGCATCAGTGGGCATGTTCTTTACATGTAGTCCTCCTTTATCCTTTTATTTGTGTGCTAAGTTTTGGTTTCTAGCGGGACTTATTGTTGTTCATGTTCTATTATTATTTCCTAGTACTGGGGAAGGAGATGCAAAGGGATAAGAATCAAGCTCATCCCTGGTGCAAGTTAAAGGATAGCCTGGAATACATGAGACACTGGATGGTGGTATAGGAATGGGAGAGAGATCTCTATTAGAGCATTCTCATGGTTGATCTCCCCACCAATGCAAATGAAATTACAAAAAATTTAGCCTATAAGAAAATTCTGAGAGAGCTTTGTGCATTGAGAACAGAAGTTGTGAAATGGATCAGTGTAAGTCATACTCAAGTTTAGAGAATAGCTCTATTGCCTTGACCTTTATTCTCCTGCCCTTTTGAAGTGAATACCTTTGTAGGCCTTTGGAGATTCTTGCTTTCAGATATCCTGGCTTAAGATTTCTTAAAAGGTTGGCCATATGGAAACATTCCTAGGAATCAGAAGGTCTAAATTTTTACATATACTTGTGGACCTATGGGCTTGACTTATTTAAATAGTTGTCTTCTGTCTTTGTCATTCAAATGAATTGGAGACATTTGAATTAGCAACTTGGAAAGTTTCAGTCAATTCTCCATTTTCAATTTGGAATTAGATTAGTAAAATGTTTATTAGTATCAATAGTCAAAAGACAAAACTAATATTGATGAACAAGAAGCTTAACATATCTGAACAAAGAAATATGTACATAAGTAATGCACACATTACTAGTCATAAAAGAGTCTAAATTAAAAACCTCAGTAAAATACAATATTCCAGGTACTGGCATAGATAGCTGTAGTTAAAAATACTAGAGCAGGGTTGGTGGCATGACACATACCTGTTTTCACATTATTTAGGAGGCAGAAGTAGGAGGATTAGTGCAAATTTGAGGTCAGACTTTTCTACAAGGTGAATTCTGGGCCAGCCAAAGCCAGAGTAAGATATACTGTGTGACACCCTCCACCCCCGTGTGCGTGTACATGCATGCATGCATGTGTGTGTGCTGTTGTGAAAGATGTGTCACCAACTGGCAATTTCATATTTTACTATTTGAATACAGTGTGTGCACAGTGAAGAACTCTAGAGCATAATATCTATCCCTATGCTCTAGCATCCCTATTCCCAGGTATTTATCTCAAAGAAAAAACAACACAAAAGATTTATATAAGTAGTATACAGCATATTTGTAAGGGATCAGTGTTAGAAAAATTCACATATTCATTAACAGGTGGCTGCATGAAAATCATAGTATATTTATACAGTTGAGCAATACTTAACAGTGAAATGGAAGATGTTGCTGAAACAGATAACATGAATCTTAGAAAGTATATTAAACAAAAGAAACTAGAATAGCAAAGATTTTAAAAAAAGAAAATTTAAAACCAGATGAGTGAATCTATGGTGGCATAAGTCAGAAGGTGAATAGACACTGAAAAGAAACAGGTGACTTGGTGGATTTGTTTTTATCTATTTATTGTGGATATATAAGCTTATTTAGCTATCAAACTCAATAACTGAATATATAGTGTGTGTGCTTTTTTTCTGTTTGTAAATTGTACCTCAATTTTAAGTATCAAGACAACTGAATTACATGAAATATAAAACTTACATCCTGAGATTGGCTCTCTGTTACTAAGAAGGGGGTAAGGGGCGTTACACTTCAGCTTGGGTCTCAGCCAGTGGGACTAAAGAGCTGAAGGAGTAATTGAAGAGGAAAAACTGGGATGGGGTGGGGCAAGTTTTAACTCAGTTGTTAATGTTTCTTTTTCTGCTTTCAGTTTTCTATGATATGTAAATTATATCTAAGAAATATGTTTCTATTCTTAGGCTTATTTAGCTATATATATTTTTACTTTACATTTAATTTGTTTTATTTGACATGTGTTCTATTTTCTAATTATCCAGTTTTTTTTAATATATCTAGATTCATAGTGGCTTTAGGAATAGAACTTATTTATAAAATGCTTGTGAAATGTTAACAAACATCTAGCAAAAATCTTTTTCTTTCCCAAGTCTTGCCATATTTTAGAGATTTTTTTTGTCAACCTTACATGAATAATGTTATTAGTCAATTTCTAATTTTGGATTTCATGTAGTTTTCTTTTTAAAAAGGAATATAGTAGATTATCAATGTTTGTTTAAAGATTTATGGTAGAGGACTGCCAGAAATGCTAAGTGTTATGTTCATAGCATTATCTAGCTTGTTTTTAAATCTTCCTCTGGAGATAACTTCTGAGTCTACATTTTATAAGTAAAAGTAAACTCCATTACCTCTTGAATGGATATAAACTCAAAAGCATGATGCCTTATTGAAAGCTACATTTTCTATCTGCTGAAATTGCTTTTAAATCATGTTGATGTCTACATTAGTAAAATTTTAAGAGCTAGTTGCGTTAGAGGTATGCGGCTACTAAGGAACTGTATTTGTGTAACTATCTTCAGCAGGAAAGATTCACAGCTTTTTAAAGGGCAGTTTATTCATCAATACATAGAACATCAAATGTTTCAGTTTATATTTAATACTTCAATCCTCGGGTGTAAAGTAGGTTCTTTAAAAGAAAAAATAAATCTGCTGTTAGAAAATCAAACGGTTTCAAAGTAATTTCTCAATTCAGAATATCCAGAATATTTTGAACATTGTTTTGGACATTTCAGAACATGTTTATGATTTCTTAAAACAAGGTGCTTTACTTATCTTGTGGTACCATTTGTAAAAATTAGTTTATGAAATTAATTAGAGTTTTACAATGCTATCAATTAAAGCTATTTACAACTGATTTTCACTTTTTTATTTTTTTTTTTAAATAGGTCCTTTCTGACGTTGCTTGAGCTTATTCTCCTGCAGTTGGTCTCATTCCTGTTGGTTAAACATTAAGTCCCATGGCAACATAAAGTTGATGCTTATGTGTTATAGGCCTCATAGTGAATGATACTTGAAAGGGAAATCTTGGCCTGTACATTAGATGACTATTCCATTTCTTTCATTCCAACACTACCATAGCTTTTATAATGATCATTTTACAGTCTCAGTCACCACTTTGACTTACACTGTAGTAAAGAGCATAGTTGAGTTTTTGGAAAGTACAGGATCTACAAATTTGGTCAATAAAACACACACATACAGAATTACTATAATTAAGGAAGCAGGAAATTATTGGTACATAAGATGAACGTTTACTTGAAATAATAATTTCAAATATAATTGTTTTAATTATTTGGTTAATTTTGGATATTTTTCTATACTATTAAGTTGATAATGTTTTTTTGAAGTTCATTTGGTAGAGATGATTCATTTTACTGTTTTGTGGTACCAGTGAGACTTTAATGTTAAATTGATGTGTTTGGTTATATGAATGTTTGTGCCAGCTTTTAAATGATGAAATTTTGGACAGTTAGTTTACCAGAAGTCCAGGGGCAAATGTTTATGCTGGTTTGATGCCTAATATAGTTTCAAAGAAAGGAAACTGAATTTGCTCTTCCTTTTTTTTCATGATATATACTTGGTGTCAAAACCAAATTTAAAGAAGCTTATTCATTGATTAAAGAGAAATCAGAGGTTCTCTTTTTCTGTGTTAAAAAGAAAAAGATACCCAAAGATACCCAAGAATGCACTGTAGTAAGATCTTTCAAGCAGTGTTGTCAGTTAAGAATCCTGACTTGATGTAACTGTTAGTGTTTGCACTGCAGTAATACCAATCTACCATCACCATTACAGTATCATCAGGTATTTAAATGTTAGAACATTATGTTAAAATGTGATTGTCGTCTGAATGTTTTGTCTCTTGAATTAAATTTGTGTCCATAAAGATGTGCAGCATAATTGTTCATATATTTATTTACAGACTACAATTTCCGTCGCAGCTCAATAAATAGTCTTTCCCCTGTTAGTGCTACCCTCTCTTCTGGGACTCCCAGCGTGCTTCCTTATACTTCAAGGCCTTATTCTTATCCAAGTTATCCCTTATCACCAACAATATCACTTGCTAATGGCAGCCATGTTGGACAACGACTATATATCTCCAATCAGGCCTCATTCTTCTGAAGAAACTCTGGATACATTAGTATAAAAATTTTCTCTGTATAAGGCATGAAAATTTAAGTACTGTTGTATTTTAGAATTGGGTTTGTATTTGACTTTAAAAACAATATATTTTTAACATAGTAACACCAGCTGTAATTCAGAATAACAAGAGTGGTAGGATTTGCAGAGATGCATTTAAAAGTTATTCAGTGATAGCAAACTACTACTGTTATTTGTAAACTTTGGAGGTTTTTAATTCCTAAGTTTGAAAAGATTCCAGTAGTTAATGTTATTTTGTATAACAACTTTGTAAAGCATCATTTCACAAATATTGATGTACTTAAAGACAGTGTTTATACTAGACTAGCTTACCAAGGACCACTATCTGTAGTGGAGTTTGGAACAGTTGTGTAACCAGAAGCATCTAACTATTATGTAGAAAGAAATGATGAGACAAAAAAAGATTAAGATGCAAATTTTTGGCAGCCATAAAAAAAATCATTCTACCATTGTGGTCCTTGAAAGTAACTAAATATTTTAGTTAATATTTGTTACACAAATAAATTACAATTTTGCTGTTAATATATTTAAGGTTTTTATAGTTATGCTTCATTTATGCTTTGATATTCATTATATTGTTTATGTAAAAATTGTTAATGTTTTTTAAATGTTGAAATCATGTGTTGTTTAATTTTTATACTTCAAATTCTTCAACATTAAATATATGATGCTACAAATGTGTGTTTTGCTTTTATTAGAATTTACACACATAAATATCTCTAATCTTTGAGAAGAGTTTTACTTACCAGGTCAACAGTTGCAGGGTCTTAGGTTCAGTATCTTCATGAGATCAAAGTGTCAGATCTTGTAAAGAGATTTATAAAATAAAAATAAAATCATTTTCAAGTGTCAGAAATGTTTTGTTGGTAGAATTGCACAAATTTCCCTTTTTAAAAATTAAAAAATAATAAATTCAGATCATTTTGACTTTATCAGTTTATTAGTGTACATGGATAATGAGGTTTTCATATTTGATATCAGATATTTTAGATAACATTAACATCTAAATATTAAAAATAACAAGGAGTAGAGCCAGGATTTTCACAGAATTCAGAATAGTTGCAAATAACTTCTTTCTCCTTAATTTAATTTTTCTAGCAGAGAGTTATAAGATTAAATAAATCTCATTTTTTTCTCAAAGCTAAAGGCATTCTTTATAAAGCCTTTGCAGTTGAGTGCTTTAGATTTTCTGATGTAAAAAAGTATTGATACTAAATCAGCACTGCATATATTTCACAACACAATTGCCACATGCATGGTAGGCTCTTGGGTGAAAATCATCCATTAAGAAAACATGCTGTGAATGCTTCCAACTGCTGTGAGAGTACCCATTGGGACACAGGGGACTCAGACTCTTAAGCAGAAAAACAGACACTTTTAGTTTTCATAGTAAAAGCACTTGTAATAGCCCAAATTATTAGTCATTACAAAGTTTTTCATAGTCTTTTCACTTTGGAGAAGAAAAAAAAAAGTCAAATAATTTAGAAAGCTATGAACTACTTAAACTATTTGAAGATCCATGGTGAAGTAACGGTAAGTGCCTAAATTTTGGTATCAAGTTTGATTACTATTTCTGCCAATAAGATATTCTTTGAAATTGAACAGTTTTTAATCTACATTGAATCTAGCTGAAGGTCTCTATAGAAGGTGATGTGGTCCTTATAATATTAAAGCTAAAACATTGGTGAGTGTAAGAAGTCACACAGTAGCTGATATTTGGGGCTATATTTGTACTAGTATTTGTTTTTTGTACAACTTTAACCATTTCCTCCTTCAATTACATTTGCATCAATAATTGCATTTATGTGAAACTCCCCCTTTGTGCAGTAATATGGATGAGTAATAATCTGGTTCATATTGTATGAGACCACTTGAGTGGATATAACTAATTACATGCTGCCTTAATTTCTGTAGAGCAGGTAGATTATAGAAGGCTCTTGCCCCAAGTGAAGACTACCTTAGTTGGTCACAAACTGTTGATAGATCTTAGGCAAAGTATAGTTCATTGGGCTAAGAAACAGTCCAAATGTCAACTTGTATGAAATATTGTATACATCTTTTTGCAAAGAACTGTTGTGTCACGTGCACCCTTGCCAGCAAGGAAAGCGCAACACCCAGGATCTTCTTTCAGCAGTTTATTCGGGACCTTTACAATTGTTCTCCCTTTGTTCTTCTCCCTGCTTCTCCTTCTCCTCCCCCGGGAAACCCCACCCACTGACTAGAAACTCTCAGGGCATCCAGTCCCAATAAGCCATGTGGGCACAGCTCATAGGTCTACATACACAACAGCAAACCACGCCCCAGGCTCAAGCCAAATAAGGAGTTGTTTATCAAAAGAGAGCACTCACCCACGGGGGGGGGGGGGGAGGCCGGAAATCAGCACCATCTCTAGGGCGCAGCAGCAGGCAGCTCTCTACATCTCCTCCTTATTTAATAATTAAAAATTAAAAAAATCAAGCAAAAGCAGCAGGCAAGAGCAGAGGCCTAATCCCCATTGTGCAAGAGGACTTGTGCTATCCCTAATCCAGGTGTCATCCACTCAGACAGGGACAGACCTGTCCGGCACCCATTTTTATGAGGACAGGATAGTGGGTGCCAATCTTTATGCAATTAGGCATGCTCTTCATGAAGCTTTACCTAGGCAAAACCATGTGCAGTGCTTAGCCTCGCAACCCGTGCCAAACTTTACTCTTTCAAGGCAGCAAGCCAAACATGTGGGGGCTGTCCCACCTCAATGGCGGTGAAGGCTTGAACAATCATGGCGATGCTCCTACATTGTGTGAACCTCATTTTGCAGATGCACCACAGGCAAATCAGAATTATCAGCACCATCAAGCCAGCCAGAGCGCCCATTCCTTCAGATGATTGAGGGTGGTGGACATCCATCTCATCAGTCCTTCAGCAACTCCAGGGTCCTCTTGAGTTGAATTCACAGCAACGATTGCAACTCTCAACTTCTCCATGGTCACTTTGAATTCACCTGACCAATTTCCTGTAAAATAACTTGACAAAACTTTAAACAAATTTGCAGCTTAGGAAAATTTTTCATACTGAATAGAAGTCACACATAGGGCCTGATACTTCCATTCGCATCCCAACTGAGCCATCTGCCAGAGGACATCAACCTCCTCTTGCACCAGGTCAATCCTTTGGTTAACCAACATCAGCCCGCCTTTACACTGGTCAGAAATGCCTCTTGGAATGTCTAAGGCATGTCAGACACATTGTTAAGTGTTTGAGCTGTCTGGATGGTGTGACTCATAGCAATGGCGGCTGTGGTGGCCCCAATTGCGGCTAGAGAAATGGCTGTAACAACAGCTACAGTAATACCAAAATCTCTCCTAGCTCTAAACAAGCTCATGGCATTAGGGCTTTGTACTGGGATAGGTACCCATTCCAGGGCCAATCCTCGCCCTTAAAGTCAGCATCATATTTGTCATTTCGGACCTTTCTGGTTAGCTGTTCTGGTACCCACACTGGATCTTGCCGGTCCTGAGAAAAGACACAAACAGAACCTCTCGCCCATATAAGCACTGGATCAGGACCATGCCAGTGACCCGTGAAAATATCCTTCCATTTCACCATGACTCTGTGGCTAGGGGTGAGAATCAGATGTCTATCTGCTGCGGAGCGGCCATCAACATCCAAATTTAAAAAATTAAGGGTAAACAGAGCTATAGATAGTCTTTTTTTGAAGGTACGGTCGTGGCCTATTCCCCCTTTTTGTTTTTGTAAGCATTCTTTCAGCGTGCGACGAGCACATTCCACTACGCCTTGTCCTTGTGGATTGTAAGGCAATCCATGAGTTACTTGTACATCCATTTGTCTGCAGAATGCAGTAAACTGTGTTCCAGTATAAGCAGGGCCATTGTCAGTTTTTACCTGTAGGGTCTTTCCCCAAGCTGCCCAGGCCTCTAGGCAGTGCGCAATGACATTGTGTCCCTTCTCTCCTGACATGGCAGTGGCATACAAGATACCAGAGCACGTATCTACAGAAACGTGCACACTTTAAAGCGCCAAATTCAGAAATGTGAGTAACATCCATTTTCCATACTTTTAACGGCAAGATCCCTCTGGGATTAACACCTAGGGAAGGTGGGTGGTGATACACCACACATTGAGCACAATCCAAAACTATCTAACGTGCCTCAGCTCTGAATATCTGAAACTTTTGTTGTAAGGTCTTAGCATTCACATGATATAGCTGGTGAAATTCTTGAGCTTTGACTACAGGAGAGGTAAAGAATACACAGTCCTGTCTAGTGCACATATCCACCTTGGCATTGCCTTCACCAAGTGGACTCAGAAGGCCAGTATGCGCACGGATATGTTGAGGAAAAAACCTCTCCTTATGCTGCAAAATCAAGTCTTGCAAGTGGTTAAATAGGACAGCAACCGTACTGGATGATTTGATTGGTCCTGCCACTTCAAGCACCTTTAAAGCATTAACCACATAGGCTGAGTCAGATATCGAGTTAAAGGCAAAATGGCATTCTTTAAACACCTCACATACTATTTGAAGTTCCACTACCTAAGGAGTACCAGGAGTAAATTGATGTTGAACTGGTTGTTTGCCTTGCACCATATAGGCACCTACTCCTGTTTTTGAGCCATCAGTGAATACATTGACAGCTCCTGCCACTGGCTCTGTGGCGGTGACCTTGGGAAAAATTATGGGGTGCTTCTTAAAAAATGTCCTAAGAGGATGTTGTGGGTAATGATTATCTATTTTTCCAGCAAAGGTACAGCGAAGAATTGCCCAATCATCAACAACAGCACACAGGGTGTTAACTTGTGCTGCTGTGTATGGCACAATTATTATGGCTGGTGCATGCCCAAAATACTGAATGGATTGTTGGATGCCATTCTGAACCAAATCAGCTACTGCTGTAGGGTAATGTTCTATACTTTTACTAGGTGATACCTTTGGGTGTATCCACAACAGTGGACCTGATTGCCATAGTACCCCTGTGAGTTGTCTGAATGTAGGTAAAAGACATAGGGCAAAATCTTTTCCTTCCTCAATCCTATTTAGGAAGCATTCTGCAACCTCTGTTCAACTACCTGCAATGTCTTTCTGGCTTCCACTGTCATCACTTTCGTGGAGTCTAAATCCGACTCTCCTTTCAGAATGTCATAAAGGGGTTTCAATTCATAATTTGCAATCCTAAGATATCCTCTAATCCAATTAATATCTCCCAGCAGCTCTTCCTCCGAGTCTGTAGACTCAGGAGTTTCTATATCAGCAAGGTTGGGGTACAACTCTCCCCCTTCACTCTGTCCTTCTTCACTGCCTGCCCAATCCGATCTCTCCTCCCAACATCTCCAAGTTGGCCTGTTATCAGCTTCAGGTGGCCTTGGCAAATGGAACCACACCTGCCTAGAACCAATCCACAGGTTTTGATTTTCCGTGGAGACAAAAGTAGAAACTCTTTTCCCAAGTAACGTATTCTTATAAACAGATTTCAAAGTCAGGATATCTTTAAAGTATATGCATTTGTTTAATTTAGTAGCCTTAGTAATCAGTTGTCTGTCTGCAGTTAGCTCATTAAAAGTTTAAAAAATTACAAGAAAATGCAATAACCAGAATCCAGACTCTCTGTTTATCTGCCATCTTCACGTGGCTTTTTTATCTTTATTTCCTTCCCCATTTAGAGGTTTTGAGAGTCTAAATCTGTTTTATTGAGAATCCTAAATCATTTTTCAACTCAAAGAGCTTTTAAAATGTTGCTATCACTTTAAATGCTGACTCCACCCCTCTTTGCTGCTTTTCAATATGGCATAGGAACCCACGAATCTCTCCCACTGCTAGCAAGCAGAGCAGACTCAGAAAAACCTTAATGAAGCAGCTCCTTAAGAGCCAAAAAAATTGGATGTGAGGTTGAAGACCCCATCCTTGTATAACCTTTAATTCCTTCCTTAAAAATCTTCTCAGAGCCCTTACCAAACAGCCCCAGCTTTGCTAATGCTTTTACTTTCACTTTGAGCTCAAGTTTGCAAGTGCTGTTGCTTTCATTTTAAGCCTAAGTTTGCAACTGCTGTTACTTTCACTTTAAGCTCAAGGTTGCTGTGTGTCCACAGCTATAGAGGTTACACCCACTCGTCAGTGAGCTCCCTCTTCTCCGCCTTATCTACAGGTCGGAGCTACCCGCTTTGATTGCGGATCCCAATTTACCTGGGACTTACCGGTCAACCCCCCCAACTGCAGAAAGTTCTGATGCCTGAAGCTCGCAGGAGTTGCTTCTCCCCGTATGGGCCACCACTTGTCGCGTGCACCCTTGCCAGCAAGGAAAGCGCAACACCCAGGATCTTCTTTCAGCAGTTTATTCGGGACCTTTACAATTGTTCTCCCTTTGTTCTTCTCCCTGCTTCTCCTTCTCCTCCCCCGGGAAACCCCACCCACTGACTAGAAACTCTCAGGGCATCCAGTCCCAATAAGCCATGTGGGCACAGCTCATAGGTCCACGTACACAACAGCAAACCACGCCCCAGGCTCAAGCCAAATAAGGAGTTGTTTATCAAAAGAGAGCACTCACCCATGGGGGGGGGAAAGGCGGGAAATCAGCACCATCTCTAGGGTGCAGCAGCAGGCAGCTCTCTACACAGTTGCTGAAGTTTGAGGCTGTTACTATGTACCTCTGTTCTTCAGAAAGATAGAAAATCATACCTCTTAGAATTTGTTAAAATGAATAAGGCTGTTTGTAGCAATGACTCAAAGGTAGACGCCATAATAAAAAGCAGTTAAAGCCAATTTTAAAAGATCCTACTTGCCAAGAAAGAACTATTGGTTATATCAAAATGCAAATATTGACTATAATATTGTCATACTGAACAAAAAAATCTATGTCTAATATCCCCTGAATATTTAAAAATCAACACATCTAAAACTTTGGTAACCCTGTGTCTTATGTCCTAAGCTAATTAATTTTATAATCACTGATACTAACATTTATCTGTTAGAGGTTTTGTTGTTGCTATGATAAAATACCTAAAACAAATTAAAACGGGAATATATCTTTTGGGCTCATGTTTTCCATGTTCATATAGGTTCATAGTTGTAGGCTTGAGTGTAACATAGGTGGGGGTGGGTAGGAATTATGACTCAGTACTCAATACAGGAAAGCACTGTGGAGAAACAGTAAGCAATTGCTGCAGGCAGATCTGAAGAAGGATCAGCTGACTTGGGGGAGTTTCAAAGGTCCTACTTTTGTCTCACCCTGTTAAGGCCTCCTGTCATTTAAAATAATCCAGCGGACTAAAAGCATTCTCCCCCTTCCTCTTTCAAGAAAGAGAAAAGAAACCCAGCTCGAAGCCACATCCTCTTCAAAGCTTTATATAAACTCACACAGGCCAGAAGGTGCTTCTTTTCTGAACAACTTCTACCTTGTATTATGCAGTTAGCTCTGGCTGTGTGTGTTATACACTTATGTCCAATCTTTGCTGCAATAGACCTTGTCTGTAGTGGAATGCAGACTTCTCATACTGCATTTCCTTTCTTGATGGAGAAATGGTGTCTTGTGATGGGTTTTATTGTTGCATAAAACACCATGGCTGAAAAAATAGCTTGGGGAGGGAAGAGTTTCAGGTTACACTTGTAGATCACAGTCCAACATTAAAGTAAGGGCTGGAAATCAAGGCAGAACCTGAGAAGCAGGGATTGAGGTAGAGGCCATGTGAAGAATGCTGCTTACTGCCTTGCTAAGATAGCACATGCTTTTTTTTATACAACTTAGGACAACCTCACCAGGAGTGACACTGACACCTCCCTCTCCCCAGCCTCCCCTCCATGCCATGTGCTGAGCCCACCGTATCAATTACTAATCAAGAAAATGGCCTTTAGGCTTGCCAACAGGCCAAGCTCGTGGGGGCACTTTCCCAATTAAGGGTTGTTCTTCCCAAATGACTAGCTTTTGTCAAATTGATAAAAAAAAAAAAAACCTTGGTGGGACCAATGGGTTCACATGGAAAGAGAGCTAGAAGACTAGTGGTCAGCTGAACCATGGACTAAAAAGAATGAAACCTTCACACACATGACATCTGAGTGGATGCCCCCATCTCCAAAACTTTGTTTCCAGTTAACAGCTTACACTTTCCCATATTAGAAGACTACAGAGTCAGTTCCTGAATGACAAGCATTGTGATCTTGTTACCATCAGGCCTTCATATATTCCCCTCCAAATCTTCATTTCCAGACTTACCCTTGAGTTTCAACACAACCACATGGGCCTGATATTGAAAAATTTAACATGTCCTAGTAAGGAGTCAGAGGCTGATGTGAGTGGATTCTAAAAGGCCTTGATCAAGGGTGTTAGTCTAATAGTCTAATTAGTACTCTTCAGTGATACAAAATTTAATACCATGGTAAAGATCCCAGATGGTGTGAATTGGCTATTAAGCTGGCTGCTAGGTGTCAGTGTCAAGCAGTAGTGTGTAAAGGGGGTGGGTGAGTGATAGGTAGCCAATCCACGGGAGATATGCTGGGACAAGACAGTGCTAACAGACACTTAAAGTGCTGCTGCTACAAAACCATTGCTGCAGACTACAGTGACCCTTAAGCCTCAGTTTCCCAGATAAGAATTAACATTAAGAAACGCTCTCCCAGCTCTACCAGAATGTACAGTGGTCCAGTCTGTTTTGAGCTTACCATATGTTTCTTCAAGACCAACTAACTTCCGGTGGATCTTTAAGCAGATACTCTGGTGGGAACTGGGATCTCAGCTTCAAAAGGCTGTGCCCCACTTTCATTCTGTTGTGACGAACACTGGCAAAAGCAGCTGGGAGGAAAGGCCATGCAGTGCTGTGGTCCAGGCCACATGAGGTTGTAACCTGGATGGCCATTCTTAAGCTTTCACGGAACCCTGTCTTATGTTCAGCTCAGATATAAACTCCAAAGTCCTCCTTGATTGTAAGTTGGAACTGATTTCTCAAATCATTTGTATATGTTTTATCATTTGACTAATTCTGAGCAAGGAATCAGCTATGAACATGCAATCTCATCTTCTCTGTCTACTCCCAAACACCCAATTGTGTGTGTGTGTAGCAGTTGCTTAGTTTTAGAAAGTGTCTCACTATGTATCCTGGCCTTCCTGGAACTCACTGTGTACATCAGGCTAGCTAAAACCAGAGAGCTCTGCTTCCAGAGTGCTGGGATGAAAGGTGTGTACTACTATACTTGGCTCACTTGCCAATTTTTTTCTATCACAGAGTACAACTCATAATGCCTAGAAGTGTTTTAAGAACAATTTATTAATTAAATTGCAAAGTGACTAAAATCCCAAGGTAAGCATTCACTATCTGGTAGCCCTCAAGACAAATTTAATTTTCCTGGGTTCCTGGGGCTCTGTGGAATCTGAATAAGGTAGGATTACCAGCTCTTTCCAAGGCCTTTTACTAAGATGTGCGTGGTGGCTTTGTTGCCCTACACTGATTTTTCTCCTCTTACCTAATTTTAATAAAATTGGCATTTGGCAAGAGTATTCAACTTCAGTGAGACAAGACATAAACAGTGATGTGAAAGAATAGCTGTTGGAAATGAATGAATGCATGGACCTTTTCTAATAAAAACACATTATTGTGTAAAAACCTCCATCAATAAAGGAAAACTGATTGGTGCTAGATTTTTAGGATGTCCAATTACTAAGGTTAATCTTTAGGGTTCAGAATATGTTTTTCAGAAACCCTGCAGAAGAAATTAAATTCCCTTTTTCCTCCCTCCCTCCCTGTGTTCCTGCTCTCCCATTTCTATGAGCAAGGCAGCCTATAAGGACAGGGATCTTAAAAAAACAAAACAAAACAAAACAAAACAAAAAACCAGAAATCCTAACTTTAAGTTTTCCAATTGGAATTGTTGGCAATGACATACGGTGAGTTGTATTTTCCTAGTAGGAAAATTCATTTTTTCTTGACTGATGCTCTCATGTCCTATGCAGATGGAGAGGAGGAGGCAAGTTTAGAAGTGTCTGCCAGCTGCTGTGCCACACCCTTGGTCATGTTCACAGCTGCACTGCATGCTTGCCTATCTACCTTCCAGGCTGCAGAAGAAACAAGGAGAAGCACACCTAAAAAAGATTACTTGGGGGGTTTTCAGTGTTCCTTTTCCCTCACCATTCCTGGTCTCTCCCAAATAAGCAGGCTTAAATTTAAAGTTTGTACTGTGAGGCTGGGGCATGCTGCTGCTGCTGCAGTGTGCAAGTCAGAAGACAGTATTGGCGCCCTTCCCTCTTCCACCCTGTGAGTTCTGGCATTGAACTCATATGTTCAGAGTTGGCAGCGAGTGCCTTTACCCACGGACCATATTGCCAGCCTAGCAAGGTTTCTTGTTTTAACTTTTTTATGTTTTGTTTGATGCCCAGGGAGACCAGAAGAGGGCATCAGATCCCCTGTGTAGTTAGAGATGATTATTACTGCCATATGACTGCAGGGATCTAAACTTGGGTTGTCTAGAAGAGCTTCCCTTAGGAATTCTAAAAACAAAATATCCTGGTGTATATTCATTGTACAAAGTAAGATTTTGTTGCATTATCACATACATGTGTAGTTGCTTAATGATGTACTAAATGTACTTTGTTCATTGTGTGTGTGTGTGTGTGTGTGTGTGTGTGAGATGGTTTATGTATCGTAGGCTGGCACAGAACTGCATATGGCTGAGGCTAGCTTTGGACTCCTCCTCCTTCAACTCCTCCCAAGTGCTTGGATCACAAGCATATGAAGCTGCGATTGCTCTTTCATTGCCCTTTCCTTACCCATTACTTTCTCTTTTGTTTTCATTTCCATCTCCTCCCCAACCCCTAAATTTTACATAATGGAAAAAAACTCACACACTCATGTTTTGAGGTTGCTTCACTTAATATTTTCTTTCAAACAACAAAGTTCTATCATGCATATACAACACATTTTCTGCAGCCATTCACCCTCTGCTGGGTACTTAGCAGATTTCATAATAGCATCTTCATAGTCAGGTGACCTTGATCACTGTCAGTGTGGACTTAGGAGCAGTATAGCTATATTCTGTGGTAGTTCTGGTTTTAGCCTTTATTTGTATGTGTATGTGTGTGTGTGTGTGTGTGTGTGTGTGTGTGTGTGTGTATGTGTAAACTTCATATTGATTTCACAGTGGCTTAAATACTTACATTCTATCCATAGTATATGAGAATTGACTTCCCTTCTCTCTATGCTCACTAGTATCTCTTGCTTTTGGTTGGTAGCCATTCTGGCTGGGATGAGATGGATTTTTGGAGTCTTGATTTGCATTGCTTTGTTGATTGGAGATGTGAAACATATTTTCATGTGTTTATTGGGTGTTTGCACTTCATTTGAAAAAAATATTTACTCAGTTCATTTTCTCACAGTAACATTAACTTTAAAACCAACACAGCAGTTAGTTAACTTGATTTGTTATTTCATCTTTATTTGAATGATATTTGATCTTATAATAACCTGGGTTTGATGGAATTTAGTAAATAGTTTTGCTTAGGTCACAGAACAACCAGCACTTATGTGCTAAGAACAAATCATTTAATTACAGAGAGTTAGGGGCTTTCATGTTCACTCTAAGGAAATGGAGAGAGAAGTTATAAATGGTTATGTCGTCTGGAAATGCTGAGAGGTCACCAGTGAGCTGCTGTAAATCTCAGGATCCTTCATGAAATGACTGACAGTCACCTCAGTTGGCAGCATTAAAGGCCATGACCTTCAGAAATTGCTCCCTGTATTGTCAGTTGTCTAGGCTGTTGAAAGTGAATATGAAATATGTGCTACTAACCTGCTGCTACTGCTAAGTTATTGTAAGACAGTAATTTGGTCAATTAGCTTACTTCCTCACAGAGGATAATCCAAAGTCCAAGATTTGTGGTGTTTCAAGGTTGGAAAGCTGATGTCGTTTATCCTTTCAATCTTAAGTATACGTTTCACAAAGACTTTTGCCTAAGTCCTCCTTCCCATTAGGAATTTCTCAGCCAAACCAAGCAGGCAGCCCTGAACAAAGTTCAGAATAAAGAACTTTTCTTTGCATGTAAGTTAAGAATTTCAGATACCTCAGTATAGCTGCCAATAAGGAAGGAAGAAAGCCATGGGCTTTGTAATATGTGACACATGCTTAAGATTTTGAACAGAATAGCAGCCTGACTTTGGCTTACCAGTACAAGATCTGACTGGAGGCAAATCAAGCCAGGACGATTACATTCTTTTTATTTATATATTTATTTTACATCCCAGCCACAGCTCCCCCCACCCACCATTCTCCCTTCCATCTTCCCCTCCCAGTTCCTCTCTCCCCCCAATCTCCTTCTCTTCTGTCTCTATTTGGGAAAGGACAGGTCTCCAATGAGTATCAATAAAACATGGCATATATCACAAAACATGCAAACAAGTTGTAGTAAGACTAAGTACCTCTTCATGTATTAAGGCTGGGTAAGGTGACCCAGTATGAAGAGTAGGTTCTCAAAAGCCAGTAAAAGAGTCAGAGACAGCCCATACTCTCACTGTTAGGAGACCCATAAGAGAGGACCAACATACACAACTGTAACATATGCAGAGTGCCTAGGTCAGGCTCATGCAGGCTCCCTGGGTGTTAGTTCAGACTCTGTGAGCTCCTATGAGCCCAGGTTAGTTGATTATGTGAGCCTTTCTGTGGTGTCCTTGACCTCTCTGACCCCTATACTCATTTTTTCTCCTCCACAGGATTTCTGAGCTCCACCTAATATTTGGCTGTAGGTCTCTGCTTCTGCTTCTATCAGTTGCTGGATGATGCCCTCTCTGATGACAATTGGGCCATGCACCAATTTGGTCACAGGAGCTGACCAGTTCAGGCTACTTATCCGCTATTGCTAAGAGTCTAAGCTGGGGTCCTCTCCATACTCCTGAGAGAGTCCCCTTTACCAGGTTTCCATCAGACCCAGAAATGTATATCCCAGCAGTCCTCTTCAGCATTCTCCCTTGTGCCTCCCAACCTGATCACTCATGGTCCCATCCTCACCTGTCCTCAGTCTACCAAAGAAATCTTTTCTGTTTCCCCTTCACAGGGAGATCTGGGTGTCTTCTCTCTCCCCTCATAAACTCTTCTTGATTCCTAGTCTCTGTGTCTTTGGATTTATAGTTAATATCCACTTATGATAAAGACAAATACACCATGGTATGTTTGTCTCTATTAGTCTCTGTTACCTCACGCAGGATAATTTTTTTTCTAGTTCCATCCATATGCCTTCAATTATCTTGCTGTCCTTATTTTTAACAGCTGAGTAATACTCCATTGTGTATCACATTTTATTTTTCATTCCTAGGTTGAAGGACATCTAGGTTGTTTCCAGGTTTTGGCTATTTCAAATAAACCTGCTATAAACATGGTTGAGCAAATGTTCTTGTAGTATGATTGAGCATTCTTTGGGTATATACAAGAAAGTATTAGGTATAGTTGGGTCATATGGTAAGTTGATTCCCAGTTTTGCGAGGAACTGCCACACTGACTTCCAAAACCTGGCTGTACAAGTTTGTGCTCCAACCAGCAATGCAAAAGCATTCCCCTTGCTCTACAACCTCTCCAGCATGAGCTGTCCCTTATGTTTTTGATCTTGGCCATTCTGGTGGCTGTAAGATAGAATCTCTGAGTTGTTTTGATTTGCATTTCCATGATAGCTAAGGATGTTAAACATCTTAGGTGTTTTTCAGCCTTTGAGATTCTTCTGTTGAGAATCTGTTTAGATCTGTACCCCGTTTTTCATTGGATTATTTGGTTTCCTGATATCTAGATTCTGGAGTTATATATATATATGGTAATCACCCCTCTGTCGGATGTCAGGTTGGTGAAGATTTTTTTTCTCATTTTGTAGGCTGCCATTTTATTGATGGTGTCCTTTGCCTTATAGAAGCTTTTCGGTTTCACAAGGTCTCATTTATTATTTTTGGTTTTAGTGCCTGTGCAATTGGTGGTCTGTTGAGGAAGCTGTCTCCTGTGGAATGCTATTATCCACTTTCTCTTCTATTATGCTCAGTGTATCTGGACTTATGCTGAGGTTTTTGATCACTTGGACTTGAATTTTGTGCAGGCTAATAAATATGGTTTTATTTTCATTCTTCTACATGCCTACAGATATCCAGTTAGACCAGCACTATTTGTTGAAGATACTTTCCTTTTTCCACTGTATAATTTTTGGCTTCTTTGTCTAAAATTAGATATTCATAGGTATGTGGGTTCACATCTGGGTCTTCATTTTGATTTCATTGATCCATGTGTCTGTTTTTATGTCAACACCATGTGGTTTTTTATTACTATAGCTGTAGGGTAGAGCTTAAAATTAGGAATGGTGCTACCTTCATAAGTTATTTTATTGTATAGGATTGTTTTAGTTTTCCTGGATTTTTTGATTTTTCACATGAAGTTGAGTTTTGTTCTTTCATGGTCTGTAAAGAATGTGCTGAGACTTTTATGGGGATTGCATTGAATCTGTAGATTGCTTTTGGTAAGATGACCCTATGTTAATCCAACTGATCCATAAGCATAGGAGAGCTTTTCATCTTTAGTTTCTTTCTTCAAAGACTTGAAGTTCTTGTCATAAAGGTCTTTCACTAGTTTTATTAAAGTTACAGCAAGGTATTTTATATTATTTTAAACTAGTGTAAAGGATATTGATTCTCTGATTTTTTTCTCAGCCCATGTATTATGTGTACCTAGAAGGGTTACTGATATTTTTATAGTTAATCTTATATCCAGCCACTTATTTTAAAGGGTTTATCAGCTAGCTATAAGCTTTTCCTGGTAGATTTTTTTTTGGAGTGTCATTTATATATGCTAACATCATTGGTGAATAATGATACTTTGACTTCTTCCTTTCCAATTTCTGTCTACTTAATTTTCTTTAGTTGTCTTATTGCTATGGCTAGAATGTCAAGTACTATATTGAACAGGTATAGAGAGATTGAACAACTTTGCTTTGTTCTTGATTTTAATGTGATTGATTGGAATTTCTCCACATTTAATTTAATGTTGGCTAATGGCTTGCTCTACATTGGTTTTATTATGTTTAGGCATGTCCCTTGTATCCCTGATCTCTCCCAGACTTTTGTCATGAAGGTATGTTGGATTTTGTCAAAGACTTTTTCAGCATCTAAGAGATGATTATGTGTGTTTCTTTTCTTTCAGTTCAGTTACATGATGGATTAAATTGATCAATTTTTGTATGTTGAACCATTCATACAACTCTGGGCTGAAGTCTACTTGGTCATGGTAGATGATCTCTTTGATGTGTTCTTGGAATTGGTTTGCCATTATTTTATTGAGTATTTTTACATCAATGCTCATGAGAGAAACAGTCTGTAACTCTTTTTTTGTTGAGTCTTGTGTGGTTTGGGTATTAGGATGACTTCATGGAAAGAATTCCACAATGTTCCTTCTGTTTCTATTTTATGGAATAATTTGAAGAGTATTGGTATTAGCTCTTCTTTGAAAATTTGGCAGATTCTACACTAAAATTCTTTGGTGATGAGCTTTATTTGGTGGGGGGAGTCTGGAGGTTGGGAGACTATGATGATTGCTTCTATTTCCTTAGGGGTTTTCAGTCTATCTAAATTGTTTATCTGATCTTGTTTTAACTTAGGTATGTAGTCAGAAATTTCTCTCTTCTGCCTGGTTGGTCCATAAGCTATAGTCCCAAATAATCACACAAAAGCTTATATTATAAAGTGTTTGGCTTATGCCTCAGGCTTATTACTTGCTAACTCTTACACTTAAACTAACCCACGATTTTATTTATGTTTAGTTATACGGCTTGGTACCTTTTTCTCTGATCAGCGTGCCTTCCTTCCTCTATGTCTGACTGTGTGGTCTTTCTCTCCCTTTCCACTCTCAGAATTCGCCTAATCTGGTTGTTTTGCCTCTACTTTCTGCCTGCTTCTGGCTAGTCAGCATTTTATTTAACAAATACAACTGAAAAATATTTACAATATTATCTCACATAGGTAAGTGGTATGTATCCAAAAAATTTTCCATTTCTTTTAGATTTTCCAATATTGTGGAGTACCAGGTTTTGAAGTATGACCTAATGATTCTCTGTATTTCTTCATTGTCAGTTGTTATATGTCCCCCTTTTCTATTCTAATTTTGTTGATTTATTTGAATATTCTCTCTCTGCCTTTTAGTTAATTTGGGTAAACGTTTATCTGTTTTTGTAAATTTTCTTAAAGAACAACTCATGTTTTCATTGATTCTTTGTGTTATCTTTTAGTTCTTTTTTTTACTGATTTCAGCCCTGAGTTTGATTATTTCCTGTTGTCTACTCCTGTTATGTGTGTCTGCTTTTTTGTTTTTCTAGAACATTCAAGTCTGCTCTAAAGTCACTAGTATGAGATCTCCCGAAATTCCTCATGAAGGCAGTTAGTGCTATCACTAACTTTTCTCTTTTTTTTTGTTGTGATTTTTTTCTGTATACTTTTTATTATTATTATTATTATTATTATTATTATGAACAAAGAAGTCATGCTTTCTATCCCTGTATATCATTATTCAAGGTCCCTTCACCCTCCCACCACATCAGGTCATTTTTTCTTCTCCACAACTCCCCATCCCCTCCCTGGGCAGGCACCAGACAGTCCCATGGTCTCCACTCACCCAATATTGCTTAGTTCAGTCTCCACTCCTGGCAAATCAAGTTTTGTCCCCCCTCAAGAGTAAGTCAGGTGTTCCTATAGCTGGAGTGGGATCCAAAGAGTCAGTCCAGGGTGTTTCTGATCCCAAGCTGTTCAGTCGTTGTGGTTTGTAGCTTGGGCATGCTTTGCTTTTTTCTTGTTTGTTTGTTTAGACACCACTAATGAGTGAGTACGTCCCCTGCTTATCTTTCTGAGTTTGTGATACCTTCCTCAGGAGAAAATTCTCCAAATCCATCCATTTGCCTGCAAATTTTAGGATATCATTTTTTTCTTACTGCTGCGTAGTACTACATTGCGTAGATGTACCACAGTTTGTTAATCCATTCTTCAGTTGAGGGAAATCTAGGATGTTTCCAGGTTCTTGCTGTTACAAATAATGCTGTTATGAACATAGTTGAGCTAATGCCTTTGGAGTGTGACTGTGAATCTTTAGGGTATACACCCAGAAGTGGTATTGCTGGGTCCTTGGGGAGATTGATTCTCAATTTTCCGAGAAACCGCCATACTGTGTTCCGAAGTGGCTGAACAAGCTTACACTCCCACCAAAAATGGAGGAGTATTCCCCTTGATCCATATCCTCTCCAGCATAGGCTATCATCTGTGCCTTTTATCTTGGCCAATCTAACAGGTATTAGGTGATATCTCAAAGTTGTTTAGATTTGCATTTCTCTGATGGCTAAAGATGATGAGCACTTTTTCAGGTGCCTTTCAGCCATTCGTAATTCTTCTGCTGAGAATTCCCTTTTTGTATTTGAACCCAATTTTTGGAATGGGTTATTCAAGATTTTGGGCTTTAGATTCTTGAGCTCTTTATATATCTTAGAGATCAGTCCTCTATCACTTGTAGGGTTGGTGAAAATCTTTTCCCATTCTGTAGGCTGTCATTTTGTCCTATTGACAGTGTCCTTGGCTTTACAGAAGCTTCCTAGCTTCAGGAGATCCCACTTATTGATTGTTGGTCTTAGTGTCTTTGCCACTGGTGTTATATTTGGGAAGTGGTCGCCTGTGCCAATTCGTAGAAGTGTATTTCCGACTTTCTTTTCTATCAAGTTCAAAGTGGCTGGGTTTATGTTGAGGTCTTTGATCCACTTGGATTTGAGTTTTGTGCAGGGTG
Organism: Sigmodon hispidus; assembly: GCA_004025045.1. Taxonomy (NCBI): domain Eukaryota; kingdom Metazoa; phylum Chordata; class Mammalia; order Rodentia; family Cricetidae; genus Sigmodon; species Sigmodon hispidus. The sequence continues at coordinate 126,652 of PVIH01003657.1, forward strand.
ACAGGCTCGGATCTGTTTGCATTTTTCTACACATTTCCATCCAGCTATGCCAACACCATTTGTTAAATATACTATCTTTTTTCCATTGAATGTTTTGGGCCTCTTTGTCAAAGATCAAGTGTTCATAGGTTTTTGGGTTAATGTCTGGATCCTCGATTCTATTCCATTGATCCACAAGTCTGTTTTTATGCCAGTACCAGGCTGTTTTTATTACTGTAGCTCTATAGTATAACTTGAAGTCAGGGATGGTGATACCTCCTGAGGTTCTTTTGTTAAGTAAAATTGTTTTGGCAATACTGGCTTTCCTGTTATTCCAAATGAAATTGAGTATTGTTCTTTCAAGGTCCAAAAAATATTGTGTTGGGGTTTTGATGGGCAGTGCATTGAATCTGTACATTGCCTTTGGTAGAATTGCCATTTTTACTATGTTGATCCTACCAATCCAGGAACATGGGAGAGCTTTCCATTTTCTAATACCCTCTTCAATTTCTTTCTTCAGTGATTTAAAATTTTTGTCAAATAGGTCTGTTACTTCTTCGTTTATAGTTACTCCAAGGTATTTAATACTATTTGCAGCTATTATGAAGGGTAATGTTTCCCTTATTTCTTTTTCAGCTCTTCTATCTTTAGTGTATAGAAGGGCTACTGATTTCTTTGAGTTAATCTTGTATCCTCCTACATTGCTGAAGGTGTTTATCAGCTGTAGCATTTCCTTGGAAGAATTTTGTGGTTCACTTATGTATATAATCATATCATCTGCAAATAGAGATAGTTTCATTTCTTCTTTTCCAATTTGTATCCCCTTAATCTCTTTTCGTCGCCTTATTGCTTTAGCTAAAACTTCGAGAACTATATTGAATAGATAAGGGGAGAGAGGACATCCTTGTCTAGTTCCTGATTTTAGTGGGATTTCTTTGAGTTTTTCTCCATTAAGTTTGATACTGGCTGTTGGCTTCTTGTAAATCGCCTTTATTATATTTAGGTATTCTCCCTGTATTCCTGATCTCTCCAGGGCTTTAATTATGAAGGAGTATTGGATTTTGTCAAAGGCTTTTTGAGCATCTAAGGATATGATCATGTGGTGTTGTTCCTTTAGTTTGTTTATATGATGGATAACATTTACAGTTTTTCATATGTAAAACCAGCCCTGCATTTCTGGGATGAAACCTACTTGGTCATGGTGGATGATATCTTTTATACATTGTTGTATATGGTTTACCAAAATTTTGTTGAGAATTTTCGCATCGATATTCATGAGGGCAATTGGTCTGTAACTCTCCTTTGTTGTGTCTTTGAGTGGCTTTGGTATTAGGGTAATTGTGGCCTCATAAAAGGAATTTGGCAATATTCCTTCAGTTTCTGATGTGTGAAGTAGTTTGAGGAGTAATGGTAGTAATTCTTCTTTGAATGTCTGGTAGAATTCAGCACTGAAACCATCTGGACCAGGGCTTTTATTTTTGGGGAGGTTTTTAATGACAGCTTCAATTTCTTGAAGGGTTATAGGCCTGTTTAGGTAATTAATCTGATCTTCATTTAATTTTGGTAGGTGGTACCTATCCAGAAAGCTATCCATTTCTTCTAGGTTTTCCATTTTTGTGGAATACAGATTTTCAAAATATGGTCTGATTATTCTCTGTAATTTCCTGGAGGTCTGTTGTTATGTCCCCCTTTTCATTTCTGATTTTGTTGATTTGAACACTCTCTCTCTGTTTTTTTATTAGTTTGGATAAGGGCTTATGTATCTTGTTAACTTTCTCAAAGAACCAACTTTTAGATTCATTGATTCTTTGTATTGTTCTTTTTGTTTCTATTTTATTGATTTCAGCTCTAAGTTTGATTATTTCCTGCTGTCTCCTCCATCTAGGTGAGTTCACTTCTAATTGTCTGAAGGCTTTCAGCTGAGCTGTTGGTTCTCTAGTGTGGGCCTTCTCTAGGTTTTTCATGTAGGCATCTAGCACTATGAATTTTTCTCTTAAGACTACTTTCATTGTGTCCCACAAGTTTGGATACGTTGTGGATTCATTTTCATTAAATTCTAGGAAGACTTTGATTTCTTTCTTAATTTCTTCCTTGACCCAGAGATGGTTCAGCTGAGTGATGTTTAGTTTCCATGAGTTGGTAGGCTTTCTTTGGGTTTTGATGTTGTTGAACTCTAACTTTGGTCCCTGGTGGTCTGATATGTTACAAGGGATTATTTCCATTTTTTTGTATCTGTTGATATTTGTTTTATGACCAATTATGTGGTCAATTTTGGAGAAAGTTCCATGAGTAGCTGAGAAATATGTTTATTCCTTTGCGTTTGGGTGGAAGCTTCTGTAGACATTTATTAAATCCATTTGCATCATGACCTCTTTTAGACTCCTTATTTCTCTGTTGAATCTCTGTCTGGTTGACCTATCCAGAGTTGAAAGTGGGATATTGAAGTCTCCCACAGTTAGGGTGTAAGAATTGATGTGGGATTCGAGCTTTAGCAGTGTTTCTTTTACATAAGTAGGTGCCCTTATATTAGGAGCATAAATATTCAAGATTGAAATTTCCTCTTGACCAATTTTTCCTGTGATGAATAAGTAGTGACCATCTTTGTCCCTTTTAATTGCTTTTAGCTTAAAGTCTACTTTGTTAGATATTAGGATTGCAACCCCCGCTTGTTTCTTAGGACCATGTGACTGGAAAATCTTTTCCCAACCCTTTATTCTAAGCCTGAGTCTGTCCTTGCAGTTCAGGTGTGTTTCTTGTAGGCAACAGAAGGATGGCTTCTGTTGTTGTATCCATCTTGTTAGTGTGTGACGTTTTATAGGAGGGTTGAGTCCATTGATATTAAGGAAAAGTAGTGACCATTGATTCATATTTCCTGCCATTTTTGGTGGTAACTTGTATGTATTTCCTTTCTCTGGAGTATTCTTCTGTGGAATTATTGATTGTTTGTGATTTTGTGGGTGTATCTGGGGTCCTTAGGTTGGAGTTTTCCCTCTAATACTCTCTGTAGCACTGGATTGGTAGATAGATATTCTTTCAGTCTGACTTTGTCCTGAAATACCTTGTTTACTCCATCTATGGTGATTGATAATTTTGCAGGGTATAGTATTCTAGTTTGGCAGCCATGCTCTTTTTGCATCTGTATAACTTCTGACCAAGCCCTTCTAGCTTTCATCTTTTCCATTGAATAGTCATGTGTTATTCTGATGGGTCTGCCTTCATATGTAAGTTGGCCCTTTTCTTTTGCAGCTCTTAAAATCTTTTCTTTGTTCTGTATGTTTTGTGGCTTGATTATAATGTGGCATTCTCACTGTTTTGGGGGGGTCATTTCTATTTGGTGTTCTGTAAGCTTCTTGTATCTTTCTAGGCATTTCCTTCTTCAGGTTAGGGAAGTTTTCTTCTATGATTTTATTGAAAACATTATCTGTGCCTTTCAGCTGGTATTCTTCTGCTTCTTCTATTCCTATTATTCTCAAATGAGGTCTTTCCATGGTGTCCCAGATTTCTTGAACATTTTGAGTTATGGCTTTTTTAGTTTTACTATTTTCTTTGAATGATATATCTATTTGAACTACTGAGTCTTCCACTTCAGAGATTCTATCTTCCATCTCTTGAACTCTGTTTGTTATGCATGTATCTGTGGTTCCAGCTTTTTTCTTCAGATTTTCTGTTTCCATCTTTGCCTCATTTTGTGCCTTTTTTATTGCTTCTATTTCAGCTTTTAGTTCCTGGCATGTTTCTTTCACAGATTTGTTCATCTCTTCCAATTTTTTGTTTGTATTTTCTTTCATTTCTTTAAGGCTATTTTTCATATCTTCTTTGAGAGCTTCAATGGTCATCAAGAAGGAATTTTTGGTGTTGCTTCCTTCTGTTTCCTCTTCATTGCTCAGTTCAGGTCTTGTATTTGTAGGATTGCCACTTTCTTCTGGAGTTACCTTGTTGTTCTTTATATTATTATGTAAGTTTTTGCACTGGTGTTTGCCCATGGCTTTAGTGTTTCATGGTTAGGTGGCTCCTGGTCAGTTGTGGCACTTGGACTTGTGTGTCTCCTGTGACCTCTGAGGAAAAAGTCTGCTCAATCACTACTTCTGCACTGTGCAGGGGATTGAATTTCAAGTCTTCAATTTTTCTGTTTCCTCTTCATTGCTCAGTTCAGGTCTTGTATTTGTATGATTGCCACTTTTTTTTTCAAGTGCTATAAAAATTATATTCAACATCTCAGAACGGAACAGAAAGAAAAATAAAATTCACAATGCATTATCATCTTGCATCTGTTCAAAAGACTATTTGTCTTTTTTAAATTTTTTTCTTTATTTATTTTGTACTTATCAAAAAAACAATAAAATGAATTTAAAATGCTGAAAAGTTAACAATAACTATAAAGAGGATAAGAATCATAAGCTTGACTTATCAAGGGTGATAATGCAAATACACATATATTTACTTTGTGTTCAGCTTTCCCTCTGAATTTTCTTTTCCATCCCTGTATATCCTTATTCAAGGTCCCGTTCCCCTCCCACCACATCAGGTCATTTTTCTTCTCCACTACTCCCCATCCCTGGGCAGGGAGCAGACAGTCCTATGGTCCCACTGACCCAATAATGTTTGAATCAGTCTCCACTCCTGGCCAAATCCAGTTTTGTCCATCATCCCACAGGATTGCCACTTTCTTCTGGAGTTACCTTGTTGTTCTTTATATTATTATGTAAATTTTTGCACTGGCATGTGCCCATGGCTTCAGTGGTTCACAATTTGGTGGCTCCTGGTCAGTTGTGGCACTTGTGCTTGTGTGCCTCCTGTCACCTCTGAACAAAAGGTCTGTTCAATCTCTGTCTCTGCTCTGGGCAGGGGACTGAATTTCCAGTCTTCAGTCTTTCTTTGTTTGACCAATTGGAGGCAGGTTGGCGGCCGTGCAAATTCCCTCAGCAGCAGCTGCAGGGACTGTGGCAGTCAGAATTTATCGTCTGCTACAGAGTGCATGGGTACCCTCTCTGCAGACAGCACCCGGTCCTGGAACCCACTAACTTTTCTCTTAGCACTGCTTTCATTATGTCTCATAAGTTTGTGGCTGTTTTACATTCACTTTCATTGAGTTCTAGAAAGTCTAACTTTTTTCTTTATTTGTTCTTTGATCCATTGGTAACTCAGCAGAGAATTGTTCAGTTCATGAGTTTGTAACCTTTCTGTTGTGTGTGTTGTTGAAATCCAACTTTAATCCATGGTGCTCTGATAAGATAATGGGAATTATGTCAGTTTTTTTTGTATCTGTTGAGACTTGTTTGTGACTGAGTATATCGTCAGTTTTGTAGAAGATCTCATGAGGTTCTGAAAACAATGTATATTCTTTTGTGTTTGGATGAAATGTTCTCTTGATATATGTTAGGTTCACTTGAGTTATAACACTTGTTGGTTTCATTATTTCTTTGTTTAATTTCTGTCTGGATGGTCTAAATGATATGTTAAAATTGTTTGTGACTCTGTGAATGATTTAAGCTTTAATAATGTTTCTTTTGCAAATGTGGGTGCCCTTACATTTGGGGCAAATATGTTCAGAACTGAGACATCATCTTAGAATTTTTCTTTGATGAATATGAAATTTCCTTTTTCATCTCTTTTGATTAATTTTGGTTGGAAGTCTATTTTCTTAGATATTTAAAAAGCTAAACAGCTTTCTTCTTAGGTCCATTTGATTGGAAAACCTTTTGTAATTCTTTACTCTGAGGTAATGTCTATCTTTAATGTTAAAGTTTGTTTCTTGTATGCAGCAGAATGTTGGATCCTGTTTTGTTTTTTTTGTTGTTGTTGTTTGTTTGTTTGTTTTGTTTTCCAACCCATTAGCTTGTGTTTTTTTTTTTTAATTGTTGAATTGAGTCCATTGATGTTAAGGGATAATAATGACTAATGGTTGTTAATTCTTGTTATTTTGTTGTTCTTGGTGGTAGTGGTAGTGTGTGTGTGTGGTGTATGTCTCCTTTATTTGGGTTTTTCTGGTGTGAGATTATTTATTGCCTCTGTTTTTATGGGTGTCATAACTTTCCGGAGTTGAAGATTTTCTTTTAGTACCTTCTTTAGGACTAGGTTTGTGAATAGATATTGCTTAAATTTGACTTTGTCCTAAAATATTTTCTTCTCTCCACCTACAGTGATTAACATTTTTGCTGACTGTAGTGGTCTGGGCTGACATCTGTGGTATAGTAGAATCTGCAGGACATCAGTCCAGACCATTCTGGATTTCAGGGTCTCCATTAAGTAGGCAGGTGTGATTCTAATGTGTCTGCTTTTATATGTTACTTGACCTTTTTCCTTGCCACTGTCAGTATTCTTCTTTGTTGTTGTTGTTGTTTTGTATCTTTAGTGTTTTGATTATTATGTGGCAAGGGAAGTTTATTTTCTGATTTAATCTGTTTGGTGTTCTGTAAGCTTCTTATACTTTTATAGGTATGTCTTAATTTAGGTTGGAAAAATTTTTGTTCTATGAGTTTGTTAAATATATTCTCTGGGTTATTGAGCTGAGATGCTGCTGCTGCTGCTTCAGTGGCAGCTTCTTCTTCTTCTTCTTCTTCTTCTTCTTCTCTCATTTCTATTATTCTTAGGTTTGGTCTTTTTTTTCCTGGAAGTTTTGTGCTAGGGCTTTCTTAGATTTAGCTGTTTTTTTTTTTTTTTTTTTTTTTTTTTTTTTTTTTTTTTTTTTTTTTTTTTTTTTTTGATAGATGTGTCTATTTTCTTTATTATGTCTTCAGCACCTGAGATTCTCTTTTCTATCTCTTATTTTCTGTTGATAATTCTTGTATTGGTAGTTTCTGTTTGCTTACCCAGCTTTTTCATTTCCAGGATTTCCCACATTTGTGTGTGTATGTGTGTGTTATTTTTAAATTGCTTCTATTTTCATTTTTCAGGTAGTTTCCTTTGTTTGTTTGTTTGTTTGTTTGTTTGTTTTTTGGTTTTCTCTTAGGGATTTATTCCTTTCTTCCATTTTTTTGTTTGACTTTTTTTCAGTTTCTTTAAGGGATTGGTTTATATTCTCTTTATGGACTCTATCATCTTCATAAAGTAATTTTAAGGGGTTTTTTTTTGTGCTTCAGCTGGTTGAATTGTTCAGGTCTTGCTGTTGTAGAATAGTTGGGCTCTGGTAATGCCATATTGCCTTTTTTGTTATTGATTGTGTTCTTTCACTTTTATTTAGGCAACAAGGTTTGGGATGATTTTTAGGTCTAGGTATTAATTCTTATTTTTGTCTTTGCTATATGGATGTTTTGTTCCTTGGTTTTTCTTTCTTCTTTGGTCTTTTGACCTAAATGGCCAACAGTTATGGTGGTAACATATCTTTGGGTTCTCCTCTGGGTTTTGGGGGAGCTAAGAGGCCCTAGATACGGCCTGCCCTTTGCTAAAGGCCAAAGTTCTTTTCCAGAGTGATAGGCTAGGATGTGGTGACCACGGAGTTGGATGCAGACTGGTGTCTGTAGATCTGGTCTAGCCTCTGAGGTTCTTAGGACCAGACTGGCCTCTAGTACAAATGCCAGAGATGGGGCCTGTAGGTCCATCCTGTGCTCCAATAATGCTGAATCCTTTAGAGTTGCAGACCTGGGTTTCCTGTATCTTGCCTGGCCTCTGGGGATCCTAGGAACATCCTGGCTTCCTCTAAGTCTGCTGAAGTTGTGGACCCTAGTATGGAGCCAGGAGAGGAGTGCACTCTGATGCTGTGGGTAGGTTTTAAAAAGTGGTAGCTGACAGTAGGAAGTCGGCAGCCTTACTTGGGATTCCTTGATCCTCCCTGGCTTCTGGTAAAGTCAAAGACTTCTTCCAAAAGTAGTAGGCTGGGATATAAGGCCTATGGTAAGGGTGTAATCTGGGGTTGTTGGACAGGACTGAAGGGGTTTAGTGGGCATTGGGCAATATCTTCTTTGGGGTCCTTAGGATCGCTTTGGCCTCCGGCACAGTTGCCTGAGTTTGTAGGCCTTCAGACTGGTCAGGCGTTTACATTTTTAATCGATTTTTAAGGTCATAGAAATTATAAGCTTGAAGTGTCATTTTTTACAGCAATCAATCCATAGGGTGATGATTAGCAGTAGTTGTCAGTTTGACTCCTCAACAGTAGCCAGCTGTTTGGTGAGACATTATTGCATATGTATTAGGGAAGGTAACTCAAGAGTTTCTCCAGTGTGGGTAGGCCTCTCTAGTTGGCAGAGTATGTGAGTAAAATAAGAAGTGGAGTAAAGCAGAGGTTGCCCTCCCTCCTTGGTGATCTTTGAATAGGGCATTTGCGTTTTCTGACTTTGGGCTGATTGGAAATTATTCCATCAGCTTACTTGCATCCAGTCCTTCAGAATGGCAAGGAATCTATGCCATCGTCTCTTTGACTTCTATCTTATTTTAAATTTTATTTTAACTTTATCTGTTATTTGTTTGGTTGTGTGTGTATATCTGTGTCTCTGTGTGTCTGTGTGAGTATGTGCACATGTGTTCAGGTGCCTGTCGGGGCCAGAGAGGGCACTGGATTCCCTGGAGCAGGAGGTGCACAGGTAATTGTGAGCTCTCAGATGTGGGTGCTGAACACAGGCCCTCAGGATGAACAAGTGCTTTCTTAACTCCTGAGCCACTGCTCACTTATCTTGAAGAACATTTCATACCTTCATCACTCTAACATTCCAATGAAGCCTTTGTTGATGTTCCATCCTTTCTGATAATTGTTATGGTATCATAAAGCACACATTTAAAACAAAGCTTTTGGTTACAAGAGCATTTTCCTCAACAGTTTTCATTGTGTGATTTAGATGCAACCTAATTAATTGAGAGACCAAGTTTGCATTAAATGGCCCTTGCGGGTTCTGCCCATCACTGTTGGAAATTGCTCTTGCAAAGGGCAAACTCTGCTGTAGCCTTTAATCTCTGGTGTCCCTTGGCTTTAGTCCTGGGCTGTTTTGTTTAGCACTGTCTTCTTTTGTTCTCTTATTTTCCTTCTGAAATTTTGAACTTTGACAGAAGCAAAATAAAGTCCAGAAATGGTAGAGACTAGACTGTTTCTGAATATGTAGCACAGATTAGAGTGGGGAGGTCTTACCTCTACTCTGGTCCACCTTAATCTACCAGATTTTGTTTTTAACTCTAACAGCACTTGCAGAATATCCTGCTACAGAGATATGTTACTGAAATTAACTCAGTCAAACAGTTTTGTATAGCAGATATAAAATACAGCCCCTGCTCTTTTTCTTGAATCATTTTTAAACCTTTTTATGTCTTAAAGTTTCTTAAAGTGTGTGTGTGTGTGTGTGTGTGTGTGTGTGTGTGTGTGTGTATTAAAGTGCATTTTAACAGAACAGACACATGTTGAAGTATTTTACAGGTTGAACTATTATGTACTCAAAAGGACCACAGAGTTTTCAAAGGTAGAAGCCTATTAAATATATCTGTGAATTTTATAATGCAAATTTGGGCACCTGATAGGTTACAGGACAAAGAGGAACAGATCAGATGTCATGTGCTGATTGATTAGAGTCTATTTGGCACTTTAGGTTCACTGGCAGAGGAAATCAATTTGATAGATGCAGTTGATCTTTTAAATATCTTACAGATCTAAGATTCACAGGAAGATATCTCACAGTAACTTACAGAAACAAGATTTAAGAAGCAGAGGCATTATAGATAGACTGGGTAAAGAATAGATTCAGCTAATAAAAATAGGTAGGTTTTTCAAGATGTCAATTATTACTGGCTAAACACATTAACAGAAAGAAGTAATCTGGTTTTTATAAATGGCTGTTTGCATCAAATCAACAAGGAAAGAGGACAGTAGTGATTCTCAGTAGCTGGCGATGTGGCTAATTTACTCAGAATCTCTTCAGTTAACATTCCATATTAGTAGCAGTGAGAAAACTAGCATTCTACAACATAACATGAGCAGAGGGCACCCAGCACATTATGGCAGTATACCAGGCATATAACTAGTAATCAACACAGCATTTGCTGTGTAATAATTAGCAAGGATAATTCAAAGTTTCCTGAAATCAACACTAATTAGAGGCAGAAATGAAGGACTGAGACCTGTGACCTTGGACACTTTCTGTACCTTGGCTTCATTTGCTTGTAAAATGGAGATGCTAAGACCTCACTTGTGGGAGTATTAAATCATTTGTTACATAGAAAGCATTCAGTGCAGTGTTTGGCAGTGGCAAAAATTTAATAAATTTCAATGACTATTAAATCACATGGGAAGGACTGTGCTAAGAGTTGTCAAGTGTAATGACTTTCAAAGAAAAATGTAGTTTGGTGTTTGCAAGTTTACAATAGAGCATAGGGTGGGAGGTGGGAGAGGTAGGCAGCCTTCATTGCAGGGGCCAATTCTTAGTATTGCACACAAGATTATCCCTCTATGAGTTCCAAATGCAGACCAGCCCCCTCCTATGCCTACATTTTCTTATGCCTCAGACATCCTTTGGAAGTAAGAACAGGCCACATTCATCCTTGGTGCTTGTTATCCTGAGGTCCCTAGTGCAGTAAATTGCAATTATAGGATTTTGAAAATTCATTATGAGCAGAGAGAAAGATAGTTCCAGTCAGTGTGACAGTGTGTCCCTAGAGGGTGTGAGAGATGTTGGAGGCAAGAAGGGACCCTGGATCTTGCCCTGCATTAGGACCTGTCCTAGTTGTCCTGCCGACCCCGATGGCTCCCCTGTGTTAGGACCCAAACTGAGGCTGACTTTGATGGCTGCCTGTACAATATTTTAGTCCTGCTGATAGAACCTTGAATTTCCTCACATTTTGCTCAAGTATTTTTATTTTTAAGCTCAAGAACAATTTTATTAGCACACAAAAGAGAAATATGAGGGCAGAGAAGGAGTCAGTGTCCACAGGAGCAGGAAAGATGGAGAAGAGCAAGAGTGGAGCAGTACCTTCTGAGATGACAGGCTGCCACAGGGTGGAAGGGGGGTGGGGCTCAGCTGGTGAGGATGCCCAGAATGCTAGGGAAAGCATGCTGGGTTTTGATCAGTATTTTATAAAAAAAAAGCAAAAGAAGAAGAAGGAGGAGGAGGAGGAGAGTGGGAATTAATTTTGTGTGTGTTAAAATTCAGAAAAATGGGTGGAATTACCCATGCTACTTGGTGGCAGCTCTGTAAGTGGCCTGCTCATGTGCTTGGTGGTCTGAGGCTCACAATGGGGTTCTGGTTTTCCCTGGCATTGGGAGTGAATCATGATTGCTTTTAGGAGTCACCAGAAGACCAGGAAGGGACAGGCTTGGTACACTAGATTCCTGGGTAATGTTTCTCAGTCCCAGAAAGGAGTTATTCCTGGGAGACATGTTTCTCTCAGGCTCTGTAGTTGCTTTTGCATGTGGCACTCCAACATCAGCAGCCGGCCTGTGACCCTGAAAGAAGGCAGCCTAGAATAATAAGCAGGCACATTTGCTTTTGTATTTGTGCATGAATATTACTTACTGCTCCAATGAGACAGAGCTCATTGACAATTCTACCCACATTACTCCCTGTAATAGACTTAAGTGCCAAGAAACCTGTTTATTTGAATAAGCAGAGGGGAATGGAAGATGATTATATAACAGTGCCTCATTTATTCCTTCTGAATAATTGCTCTAATCAAAAATTTATTTTTGGTGATTTGTCTGCTGACATTAGGTCCTTTAGTTTTATCAAAAGCAAAGATTTGAAATCTATCTAAATACAATAGCAACAGAGATATGTAAAATGCCTTCAGCAGGGACACTGACTTTCCCCACCCAGAAGTGACATGGCTGGTGGTCTTTCTGATAGACAAGGATGCTTAACATCACAAGGCTGGCGAGAGAAGAGAAACAGGATTATGCATAAAATTCAGTTATGTCCCAGTGTCAATATGCTTAATAAAAATTACATATGAAAACCAAAGATAGGATGCTGTTACCATAGTGCAATGCATGTCCCAATATTCCCTGGGAAATCTTTGCACTCCCAACTTTTTATTATATTTCTATTACTTAAAGCAAAAAGTGAATGCTAAATGAGTTTTGATGATCTATGTTGACCATAGATTTTTTTTTTTGAAAATTTAATTATTTTCATTTTATGTGTATGAGTGTTTTCCTGGTGCTAGTGAGATCAGAAAGTGTCAGATCCCCTGTAACTGGAGTTATAGACAGTTTGTAAGCTGCTATGTGAATGCTGAGAATTAAAGTCAGGTTTTCTAGGAGAGCAGTGACTTCTCTTAACTGCTGAGTCACCTTTCAAGCCCCAAAACATTTTAAAATTACGTATATATGTGTATGTTTATGTGTGAGAATATGTACCAACAGTGCAGGAATCTGTGGAGTCCAGAGGAGAGAGGCAGATTTTCCGGAGCTGGAGTTATAGGGGTTGTGTGTAGCCTGACAGAGGTGCTGGGAACTGACCTTTGGTCCTGTGTAAGAGCAGTACAGTGCTCTTAACTGTTGATCCATTTCTTCAGTCCCTGAACATAATGCTAATTAGTTTGTTTGAATGACTTTCACATTGCTTAAAAGGCTCTCCTCTCTTCTTAAAACCCCAGAATGCCTCTCTAAAATTTGAGCATAAGCCCGCCTTCTCTGAGAGGCTTTTCAGATGCATACACTCTGGAGTTGCCAGGTTTCCTGTTCTCTGCTCAAGCAGTGCTACATGGTTGTTTATTTGTGTGCTTTCCATCTATTCCTAGTTGGACTGTAAGATGTAGCTGACCTGTATAAAAAAGATATATGAATGGATGCATGCATCTCTCTAATTGAGAGAGGTTGCAAAGGAAATGAGGAAAAGGAACTAGGTATGGAAAATGCCTTAGCAATCAAATTAAAGAAGACCTATTGTAGTTATTGGACGAAAATGATTAACTTCAGGAGGGAGTTATGACAGACTGCTTAGTTGCACATTCAATTAATAACAATGCATTTGGGGGGGGGCACATAGATTAATTATCCTTTCTGCCCTCCTTTTCAGTTAATATGTCTGTAATGAAGTTTTAGCCAATGGGATGGGAATGTACAAGTGCCCCCACATGCAGCTCTCCAGACAGTTTCTCCTGTGGATTGAGCAGAGAACATGGCAGCCCCGAGAGCTGCATAGGAACTTTGAAAATCACAGCTTAGAGGGAGATGCACCCCAGTTTCAGATTTTAGGTAGGAAATAGAGCTCTGTTATAGTAATCCCTGAATGCTGCAGTTTTGCTGTACTGTGGCTAACAATCCCTTCGGTAGTAGAGAGACTAGCTCCCGATGTACAGTTCTCTGATAATACGTTTACAATCATCCAGCAGCAAAGTTCAGGAACAACTAGCAGAAGTAACTGAGCCTGCCGAGAGCCTGCCACCCCACAGCAGAGGTGAGGCTTTTGAGCAGTCAGCCTCGGGTCAGATTTTGTTACACAGAAAGAGAGAGGCTTGATGGTGAGAGGCTTTCTGTGGGGAAACAAAGAAATACAGTGTCCTTTCAGGATTCGGCCCAAGACGGATCATCCAGTGTTGGCACAATAACAGTGACTGCAAACACAGCAGTCACAGTCTAGAAGGTGTTTCAAGAAACTGTATAACACAGGGAATGCAGCTTTTAACAACCCTCAGGCTCCCACAGAACTGCATAATTCCATAACCCCCAAAAGGTATGTTTCTCAATACCTGTGTCACCCCTGACCATTGAGGATAATTCATGAAGAATCTCCAGAGAGAAAGGTAGGGATATTGAAAGCAATGGGCAAGAGAACCCTTCCCCCTAATACAACCATCAGAATCAGGACTAGATCAAGGAATGTTCAGGATATACTTGCCTCTGAATTCCTTCTGGAAGAAATTCATTGCTGTTATGGAGTGGTGACAAGTTCTTCTTGGTCACAGTGGTTATCTTGTTCCTGTTATACTACACATGTTAGATGTGACTGAGTGTGTGTGGGAGAGTGCTATGGAGTGGTGACAAGTTCTTCTTGGTCACAGTGGTTACCTTGTTCCTGTTATACTACACATGTTAGATGTGACTGAGTGTGTGTGGGGGAGTAAGGAGGCAGCTTGTACTCTTTATGTTACAAATCACTGAGCTGTAAGAAGACATTTCTACATTCCACATAGAGGAACTTAAGTCACCCAGAGGTGCTGGACTTTGAGTTGGCTGCAGTTACTAGATGGGACATTTGCTTCTATTCTTTAAAGGGTATGATTGCTTTACTCCTCTGGAAAGAATGGTAGAACAGACACTGGATGGGAATCAAGGGTTCTGTTATAGACTCCAACTGGTCATTTACTTACATCCTTTTCTTCCCAGGAATATCACTGAACAGTGTTTCTGAGCCTTGTACTAAGAACTGAATTGTATTTCCTTGTAGTCTGTATGTTGAGTTCCTATTCTCCAATATGTCAATGTTTGGAGATAGGGTCTAAGAGACAAGAAAGAATGTCAGGGTAGGTCCCCAGTCTGATGGAACTGTGGCCTTTCAGGAGAAGAAAGAGATGCCATGTCCTCTTCTCCGAAGACCCAGTGGGAAACTACAAGTCAAGAACAACACCTTCCCCTGTAGCTGGCACATTCATCTTGGTGCCTTTATAATTGTGAGGAATAAAATGATATTTTAAAGCTACCAGACAACTATAATTTGTGTGGAAACCCACATGGACTAATTAATTATGCCTCACCCTCAGATGTGGTCTTTTGAATGATTTCTAGTTAAGAGGAATATTAAGTTTCATTTTTAGAACTTCGGAAAAGAAAAAAAAGTCATTTTTGCTTTATTTTAAGATGTTCAAGTCCCTTAAAATAGCTTAACCAAGATATGTTCATGACCTTAAAAGTACAAACTCAATGCAATGGAAGGTGTTTGATTTTTTGAACAAACCCTAACCCTTGACAAAGAATGGCCCAGTCACCAAAGACTCTTATGTGTGATTTTATAGATGTAAGCAGTGACTTCAACAAATACTCCACTATAGCATCTGGAATACCACCAGATGGTATAGGAAAGGGAGGGGTAGGTTTTTATATATGTGTGTATGTGTGTATGTATGTATGTATGTATGTATGTATATGTACTGGCTCAGTGTTTTTGATGTCATAGGTGGAAATTTTCATTCTTTAGAGAAACAAAAAACACTTAAGAAGATGTACCAAGAACAAACTTAGGGATTGCCTATATGTAAGAGGTCAGAAAATCAGAAGAACAGCTAAAGATATGGAGAAGGAATAGACAACCTGGGAAACAACAAGATGATCATATTAGGGGTTCAGAAAGAAGGAGGCAATTTCAGGGATCTGAAAACAGAGGGAGGACTCTGTGTTGTGTTTGGCCGAAGGGACCTGGCAGATATTTTCATGGGAGAATGTATTTGTACAGAGAGGAGGGATTGATGTTATCTGGGAGAAAATCTGTAAAAGAGGAAGTCATAATACTCAAAAAGAAAGAATTATCTGCATACTTTCTCATGGACCCTTCCTCAATGAATACCGAGCCTATAACTTCCACATTGCACCCAGGAACACTTGGTGATATTTATTATTCTTTAATGTTTGTCTAACTCATTCCTATAGAGACATTCTAGACTTTTGTGGCTCCTTATCCCAATTAAGTCACGAGCTTCTGTGTGTCCAAACTAACATTTAGAGATGGAGTTCTATACACATTGTTCAGTGTTCTGTGACTTCTCTAAAGTTTAGAAATCTTTTGAGTAACTCTTGATTATAAGACTGTACTTAGGGTTAGACTTCTGCTTTCCATCTTTTGAGATGTGTGTAGAAGTTGTTTCTTCTTCCAGGTAACATCCACGGGGCCTCGGATGGGTCAGAGAAATGTTCAGCAATCTACAGTGATTTCTCGTGGTGAGATGAAAGCTCAACATTTAGACAAGTTGTGAGTCTCTGCCTACTTCAAATGGAAATGCCTTTGCCAGGCTATGAGCAGAATGAGCCTGGGCATACAAACACAGTTACTTTTAACTTTTTTTTTTTTTCCTAGCCCATGATTTAAAGAAAAACTAGTATTTTTCATATCTATTGTTCTTTATTAATAATTTCAAATGAAAAGTTTTATTTTAAAATAGACATGTAAATGTCTTATATTCAAAAGATATACTTAAAAAATATCCTACACTATAAAGAGAGTCACAATAATTCATGAATCAGCACCTTTTGAAATGATGGTCAGGAACAAATAATAGCTTACTAAATATTTAAGTTTTTTAAGTCCCCAAATGCCTCACTTGGTAACTCTCTACTGCCATAACCAAACTCAACCTATTAAGTCTGAATTTTTTTCTCCCAGGACAGAAAGCCTGTTGCCTAGGAACAAGAGGTTCTGTGTTGGCAGTTTGATTCTAATAGATTAGTTAGAGACTCTGAAGGGGTTTTGCATTGTTTCCAGTTGGGAACATATCTACTAATGTCATAATCTTTTATCTCTGTCTTTGTATGGATGTTTTCTCATATTAATATCTCACAGATACACATGGCATTAATGTGGCACTGCTATTAATATGTAAAAAATATGATGTAGCAACTTTCAGAAAATGACAATGTTAGTAGAGAATTATATTAAGAACCAGAAGGATCTAACATTAACCTTTTCAGGAAGATATTTATTTCTTTGGTGAAAAATGAAACAGGAAACAGGATGAGAGGAATGACCACATTAGTAAAATTCAATTTAATCAAAGACGTACAATCAAAGATCAAAGCCATGGTTATTCTCCTTTGTTGGAGACTGACCCAGGACTATTTAGAATTTCCTGCTTCTTGGATGAAGCATCCTTGGTAAATTACTAGCTTTGCAAAAACAGGCTTCTTGGAGTCCTTCAAGATTAGGCATCCTTGGTTAGTTACAGAAGTGAGCTTCATGGAGTTTCCCATGATAAGGTGTTCTTCGCTAAATTGCAGGCCTTGCAAAAAACGAGATGTCCTTGGCCCTATCATACAATGTACGTTTAGATAGGGCTTCAAACAGTAATCAGTCAGCTGCAGAATCATGGGACCAAAGAGATCCTGCCCACCCCGACTTCCTCTGGTAATTTTTCACTCTCCTCTTCGGTTAACTCCCCTCTCACTGCTTCCCCTCCCTGCCTGGAGCCTTGCACTCCCCTCTCTCTGCTCCCCCTCCCATCTAAAGCACTGCTTAAAAAGCCTCAGCATTCACTCAATAAACGAAGCTTTGACGTGACTCAGACTGACTCTTGTTGTTCTTTATGCGCTTATGCGCTTGGCTTCCTCTCTCTCTCACCCCCATATGCTTCACAGGTGGTCCCCTCTCGAGACCCTCGAATAACTGGACCTGCTGGACAAGGACAAGTGGCACCCGAACACGGGGCTCAAGGTACAGTGGCCATTGGACGACAGATGAGAAGGAGGCCTGGCAGGACATACATATTATGGTAGCGGAGCCCAGACAGCATCACTCATGGGACACGGGCTGTGATGAGGTGAGACTTGTCGTCCCATAAGCTATGGGCAATATATTGTCTAAAGAAACGCTCTTCCTAATGGAGATGAAGAGAAAAATCAGAGAGAGGGGGGTAAGAGTTAAAAAGAAAGACTTGTTAAGATTTTTCTGCTTTGTGGAGGACAAGTGTCCCTGGCTGGTCATCAACAGCCCAGGCATTCACCTGCTGACTTGGAATAAAGTGGGAAAAGACATTAATAAAATGCTCAGAGAAGGGGAAAAAATCCCGGACACATTTTTTAGCTTTTATGGAATAATAAGGGATATTCTAACAGATTCAGGAGAGAATGGTGGAGCGTCTCATTTATTAGCGCTTGCAGAGGACTTGTTAAATGGTGTATCCTATCCACAGGAAAAAGAGGGTGAGGTAGCTTCAAATAAGGCAGATCAAAAACATGAAAAAACAGTTCAGAAAATTGAGAATCCTAACGTCATTGTAGCCAACACAGATGGCGCGAGATGGAATAAACCATGACAAGGCAACGGGAGAAGCTAGCTTCCATACTCCCTCCCTAGTAGGTGAGCCCGTACTGGAAAAGGACTTGGATTCCCCTTTAATCAGACCTTCCCATCCCATTAAGTCTCTGTATCCTGTCATTCACAAAGATAAAGGTGATGATTGGCCAGATCCCGCCTCAGAGGCCAATCTAGAGGAGGAGGCAGCC
Source organism: Sigmodon hispidus (assembly GCA_004025045.1). Classification (NCBI taxonomy): domain Eukaryota; kingdom Metazoa; phylum Chordata; class Mammalia; order Rodentia; family Cricetidae; genus Sigmodon; species Sigmodon hispidus. The sequence goes on from PVIH01003657.1 coordinate 144,692, forward strand.
CGCTTTGAAAAGGAAAGATACGATCCACCCAGGGCTCAGACTTTACTGGTCCTCAAGCTATACCTCCCGGCTGCCGGGGAGTTGAGTGTCTTGCAATGGCCTCCCCCTCCTCCGCCTGACCCCTACCCTGCCTTGTTATCCAGGGTCCGGAGCCTGCTTGCCACCAAGGAATCTCTCTTAGGTCAAGTCCATAGTCTAAGGGAGGGCCTTTCGTTAAAAAGAGAGCTTGAGGACCTCACCCGCCAGCACTTCGCTGTCCAAAATAATGCAGGGAACTAATGAGCCTTATGCTCAATTTGTAGCCAGATTACTAGAAGCCACTGAGCGGATTTTAGGAGAGGATAGCGCTGACAACATTATGGTTAAACAATTGGCTTCAGAAAATGCCAATGCAGCCTATAGAGCCGCTTTGAGGGGCAAGACTAAAACTATGGATCTTAATGGCATGATTAAGTTGTGCAGGGAAGTAGATTCTTTTGATCACAAAATTTCAAAACCCATCAGCTTAGCCATAGGTGCTATCCTTCAGCCCATGGCTGGGAAGCCAGGGGGAGCTAGGAATTGTTTCCGATGCAGAGCCCCAGGCCACTTCGCTTGCCAGTGCCCTACCAACACACGGCCTCCCGTCAACCCCAATCCTGGGACTTCTTTCCCCAACTCTGACCCTCATGGTCCAGCCCCGGGGCTATGCCCCCGATGTAGGCGGGGACGACACTGGGTTAGCAAGTGCCGTTCCAAATATGACAGTAACGGCCAGCCTCTGCCTGCGGTCCAGGGAAACGGGCTGAGGGCCCCAGCCTGGGGCCCTCCTTCGCAGTATCCATCCCCATTTCAGCCAAGGGCCAGCAACAACCCTTTCACCAGCCATCAGCAACAGGGGACTACGCATCTCCAGGGCAGTCCAAATCACCTTGCTCAAACCTGTCTAGAGCCACCCCAGGCAGCGCAGGATTGGACCTCTGCTCCTCTACCACCCAAATTATAACCCTGGAAGAGGGAGCAGTAATAATAGAAACTGGGGTTTTTGGCTCTCCCCCACCCAGCATGTTCTTCCTTGTCATTGGCTGAGCTTCTAGTTTTATACAGGGGCTTGAAATCATTCCATCCGTTGTTGATGGCGACTACCAGGGTGAAATAAATTCTTGGCTTCAGCTTCCAGAGGCCCAGTTACTATTCCCATGGGTCAACGAATAGCTCAGGTCCTGCCACTTCCATTAACTGGGCAATTTCAATGCAAGCATCCTTCTCGTGGTTCCTTCCGTCCTGGCTCATTGGACATATTTTGGGTACAGCAACTGACTGAGAGCTGACCCACTTTAAAGCTTCTCCTTGATGGGAGATCCTTCCTTGACCTGTTAGATTCGGGTGCTGATGCTACTGTTATCTCGAGAAGACACTGGCCTGCCGCATGGCCATTGGAGCCCACAGCCACACATCTAAAAGGAATAGGGCAGACACAAAATACCCTTCAAAGTTCAAAAATATTACAATGGAAAGATCCTGAGGGAAACACAGGGACTGTGAAGCCTTTTGTAGTGGAGGGACTGCCAGTTAATCTGTGGGGTCGTGACATTATGACTCAGATGGGAGTCATCATGTTGAGCCCCAATGACAAAGTGACTCAGATGATGTTAAAAACGGGTTTCCTACCAGGAAAAGCTCTGGGGAAACATGAACAAGGGCCCACGCAACCTATTATGATCCAACAAAAAATAGAAAAAGATTGGGTATGAGTTCTAAAAACCTTTTTTCTTAAAGACCACTGCTCTCCCTGCACGCCACGCCGACAAAATAACAAGGAAATCAGATGACCCGGTGTGGATAGACCAGTGGTTCCTGCCTCAAGAGAAGGTCGAGGCTGCCCTTCAGTTAGTGCAGGAACAGTTAGACCAAGGGCACCTCGAACCCTCTACTTCCCCATGGAATACTCCTATTTTTGTCATCAAAAAAAGGACTGGTAAGTAAGTGGAGGTTGCTACAGGATCTTAGAGAAGTTAACAAAACTATGATGCCCATGAGGGCATTGCAACCAGGGCTACCCTCTCCTGTAGCCATCCCCAGGGGACATGCTAAAATAGTTATTGATATTAAAGATTGCTTTTTTTCTATTCCCCTCCATACTGCTGATTGTAAAAGATTCGTTTTCTCTATTCCCATTACTAATCAGATCGGACCAAATCCGCGCTTTCAATGGAAAGTTTTGGCCCAGGGGATGGCAAACTCACCCACTCTTTGCCAGAAATATGTGGCTCAGTCCATTGACCCAATTAGAATACAGTTTCCTGAGGCCTATATTAACCACTACATGGATGATTTGCTGATTGCTGCTGAGACAGTGGAAAAGACGCATCTGGTAGCACAAAGCTTGGTGCGAGCCTTACAAGATAGAGGGTTTAGCATTGCCCCTGAGAAAATTCAGACGCAGTTTCCGTTTCTGTTTCTGGGGTTCGAGTTGCATCCTGAGCTTCTCTATACTCAAAAGATTCAAATCGGGAGGAATACTTTGCTCTGCCTTAATGACTTTCAGAAATTATTGGGAGATATCCAGTGGCTACAGCCTTACTTAAAAATGACAGAAGGAGACATATGTCCTCTTGAGGACATCCTCAAAGAAGATTCTGATCCACTCTCTCCCCGCCACCTCACCATGGAGGCTGAAAAGGTACTTAATAAAGTTGAGTTGCCCATCACCCAGCAACACATCGAGTTTTTCTCTCCTGCTTTACCTCTGTATTTAATAGTCTTTTCTACAGAATTTGCCTCCACTGGTCTGTTATGGCAAGAGTCTGTGCCCTTACTATGGATACACCTCCCGATTGCTAAAAGAAGAATCCTTCCTTTGTATCCCTTGTTAGTGTGTCAATTAGTGATGTTGGGAATAAGAACCTCCACTAGATATTTTGGGAAGGAGCCTGACATCAACACTGTCCCATATAACAAAGAAAACCTAGAATGGCTATCTACATATCACCCAGAATGGGCTGCACTTGTTTGCTCCTATACAGGAAAATTCGATACCCAGATGCCTAGTTGTTACAATACTTTTCTTTCACCCCTTTCCTCTTCCTCAAAAATACAAAGCTGAAGCCAATCCCTGATGCTTGTACAGTGTTTATAGATGGATCAAAGAATGGTCAAGCTGCCTATGTCTATAACCAACAACAAAAAATTATAAAAAACACTCTTTAATTCTGCTCAATTGGTGGAGCTTTACGTCACTTTAAAGGTGTTTGAAGCATTTGAGGCACAACCCCTTAACTTGTATTCAGACAGTAGGTATGTGGTGGAAGCCCTTCAGGTTCTGGAAATGGTGCCAGTGATTCAGCCAAGCACCCCAACTTTTGAGATTTTTTTCAAAGATTCAGAGATTAATCCGCCAAAGGTCAAAGCCCTTTTTTATCGGACACATTCGTGCTCATACTGGCCTGCCCAGACTCCTGGCACTGGAAAACGAACTCGCAGACGCTGCTACATGCTCACCCCTCGTTTTGCTTACAGAGCAAGACCAGATCGCAGCTGCCCGTGAGGCCCACAGATTACACCACTTAAATGCCCAGACCTTGAGGCAGAAATATTCACTCACCAGAGAGCAGGCTAGAGAAATTGTCAAAAGCTGTAAAAACTGCCTAATATTTTTGCCTGAGCCCCATTATGGGACAAATCCCAGGGGGCTTGTTCCAGGACAAATTTGGCAGATGGATGTCACTCATGTCGTCTCCTTTGGAAAACTAAAATATGTACATGTCACCATTGATACTTTCAGCGGGTTTATCAGTGCTTCTGCTCACAGTGGGGAAGCCACTAAGGATGTCATTAATCATATGCTACATGTTTTCACTGTGCTGGGACAGCCAAAATGCATAAAAACTGACAATGGCCCAGGGTACGCTAGCAGTAAGTTTAGGCAATTCTGCTTACAATTAGGGATAAAGCATGTCACTGGAATGCCCTATAACCCATAGGGACAAGGCATTGTGGAACGAGCTCACCAAACTTTAAAGAATACTATTAGTAAACTCAGCTCACAGAAAACCTTGTTCTCTACCAAAGGAAACCAAAAAATGTTGCTTGCACACGCCCTATTTGTGCTAAATTTCTTAACTTTAGATAACTTGGGAAAATCTGCAGCCGAACGTCACTGGCACCCGGAAACTCGCCAAAGTTATGCCCAAGTTTTATGGAGAGATCCTATCACTAGTAAATGGAATGGCCCAGACCCAGTGCTAATCTGGGGGAAAGGGTCCGCATGCATTTATGACACCAAGGAAAATGGGGCCAATTGGTTGCCTGCAAGATTAATTAAACCCTATTCGGGGAATATGCCACATAAAAATACATAATCACCTTGGATCCAGGAATTAGTCCTGAGACACAATTTTTTTTTGTCTTTGCAGGTGCCCCTGTGACTGACGGAAAGAAAGGGACTATGAGTGACTTCATCGCTTCTCTGGCATGCCCCGAGATCCAGAGGACCCGCCCCTATCCTCTTTCTCTCCTTTTAATTTTGCTTACCATCCCTATGACCAGATCCAGCCCCCATGCTATTAAGAAACTCACTTGGCAAATTGTCTCGCAAACTGGAGAGGTGGTCTGGCAAATGACTGCCAACCATGCCCCCTTTTCTTGGTGGCCGAGTCTGACCCCTGATTTTTGCCAATTGGATGCAGGATTAGATACCTGGGCCATCCCGGACAAAAGCATCACCGAGTTAAATACAAGCTATGGTAGTTCCCCTCAGAGCCAGCGCGCTCATGCTGGGTGCAGCAGCCCTGCCGCACGCTGTCGACTTGCTCAGTCTGACTTTTACGTTTGTCCCAGAGATGGTAGAAATTCTGCCCAGGCATATAAATGTGTAGGATTTGAAAAATATTTTTGTGCCTCATGGGGATGCGAAACAACTGGGAGTGCCTACTGGCGCCCTTCATCCTCCTGGGATCTGGTTACTGTCAAACGAAAATATAACAAGGTATATACGAGAGCCAGTGGATGCTACTGGAACAATATACCAAAATCCCTTATGCAAGGACTGTCACTTCCTCTCAATATCACTTTTACTGAGCAAGGAAAAGCCTTCTCAGGTTGGGTTGCAGGTTGTACTTGGGGCCTCTGATGACATTTGAATGGCTGGGATGCAGGAGTTACTTTCAAAATAAAAGTCCTCATAGAGAATCTCAGATCCTCCTCCATTGGACCCAATCCAGTCCTCCCTGACACGCAGAGCAAAATCCTCCCTGATTCTCTGAACAAAATTCCAGCCCCGCACAAAGTAGCCACCATACAGAGACCTAGCATTCCTAGTCCTCGAACCAACAACACCCCCCTCCTAACAGCTCAGCCTGAAGAAAATAGATTGTTCAACCTGGTACAAAGAGCATACATGGCCTTGAATGCTACGAATCCAAATAAGACCCTAGACTGCTGGCTCTGCCTTAGTTCTGGCCCCCCTTATTACGAGGGAATCGCCTTTCATTCTGCTGCCAGCAACCTCTCCTCCCCTAGCAACAGGTGCCAAACAAACCCTCACAGACTGACACTTCCTGAGGTCACTGGGCAGGGATTCTGTCTAGGTGCTATACCACCAACCCACCAACGTTTCTGCAACCAGACAGTAATACATACCAAGGGAAGCTACTATCTTGAGGCACCAAATGGGTCCTACTGGGCCTGCAACACTGGATTAACCCCCTGTGTGTCTGCTCAGATCTTTAATAACACCCATGAATTCTGTGTACTTGTTCAGCTATGGCCTCGTGTCACATATCATGAAGAAAGTTCAGTGATAGAATTCTTTGAACACAGAGGCAGATATACTTGAGAGCCTGTATCTATGACCATTGCTCTATTGCTAGGTATTGGAGGTATTGGCACCAGAACCACCTTTCTTGTTCAAAACAACCACCTGATGCAGCTCCAGACGACTGTGACCACTGATCTAGAGGCTATAGAAAAATCTATTTCAGCCCTTGAGAGATAACTCACTTCACTTTCTGAGGTGGTACTTAAAAATAGGAGAGGTCTAGATCTGCTATTTCTAAAGGAGGGAGGTTTGTGTGCAGCCCTCAAGGAGGAATGCTGTTTTTATGCTGACCATACCAGTGTTGTTAGGGAGTTGATGGAAAAATTAAGAGAGAGATTGGCTCAAAGAAAAAGGGAATTTGAAAATCAACAAGGATGGTTTGAAAATTGACTACAAAGGTCCCCTTGGCTCTCTACCTTGCTGCCCACCATTCTAGCCCCTTTAATTGTCTTTCTCCCTCTCATTTCTTTTGGTCCCTGGGCTTTTCAGTGGTTGACTCGATTTATCAAAAGTCAGATTGATTCGGCCTTGCTGCAACATATTTCAGTTCATTATCATAGATTAAATACAGAAGAGAACAGCCAAGAGCCCACTCAAAGACTCAGGTTTGGTGTCCTCGGGTCCTAAAACCCCCTGGGGGGTCCTATTAGGATCATGATGGAGATGCCCCACATAGACCCCTCTACTTGGGCAAGGCTGCCCCTGTGTGAGGGAGAAACTTCAGGCATAGCTGGAGTGCAGCCAGGACTGCACAGGCTGGGGACGGGAGTGCCCCTATAACCCAAGAGTCTGGATTACATGCCCTGTTGCATAATGATTGTTCAGTAATAGCCTAACGCTCAGTAATTGCCATTCCCTCCAAAAACTGCATGGTCCGCTGATTCCCGCTCCACGGGGACGCCTCTGGTGTTTGAATCTGGGGAGAGATCACCTCCTGGACCTCTCTTCTTAGCTTAGAGGGACGGGGCCTCTGTGATCCTCCAGAAGCCATTCCTTTGGACCAACCAGACCTCTTAAAGGCTTGACCGCATAGACACGGTTCATTTTTTTTTTTTTTTTTTTTTTTTTTTAAGAAAGAAGGGGGAATTGTTGGAGACTGACCCAGGACTATTTAGAATTTCCTGCTTCTTGGATGAAGCATCCTTGGTAAATTACTAGCTTTGCAAAAACAGGCTTCTTGGAGTCCTTCAAGATTAGGCATCCTTGGTTAGTTACAGAAGTGAGCTTCATGGAGTTTCCCATGATAAGGTGTTCTTCGCTAAATTGCAGGCCTTGCAAAACACGAGATCATACAATGTACATTTAGATAGGGCTTCAAACAGTAATCAGTCAGCTGCAGAATCATGGGACCAAAGAGATCCTGCCCACCCCGACTTCCTCTGGTAATTTTTCACTCTCCTCTTCGGTTAACTCCCCTCTCACTGCTTCCCGTCCCTGCCTGGAGCCTTGCACTCCCCTCTCTCTGCTCCCCCTCCCATCTAAAGCACTGCTTAAAAAGCCTCAGCATTCACTCAATAAATGAAGCCTTGACGTGACTCAGACTGACTCTTGTTGTTCTTTATGCGCTTGGCTTCCTCTCTCTCTCGCCCCCATATGCTTCACAGGTGGTCCCCCCTCAAGACCCTCGAATAACTGGACCTGGATATTTATTTCTTTGGTGAGAAATGAAACAGGAAACAGGATGGGAGGAATGACCACATTAGTAAAATTCAATTTAATCAAAGACGTACAATCAAAGATCAAAGCCATGGTTATTCTCCTTTGCATTAAATATATATATGTGTATATATATATATATATATATATATATATATATATATATATGTTGAAAAAGATTTAAATTGCTTTCATTTTATATAAAGCAAATACCTGGTCTATGCTTTAATGTTTGCATGTATTTCTATGTAAATTATTTCCATTAAGCTACACTCTAGTTAGACTCAAAAGATTTAGGATTCCTTTAGCAGGGCAAACTCAATTTTTATTTTTTCATATCTTGAGACATTTCCATTTCTATTTCAGTCTGGGAGGTAGTAGCTTCATATTTTCCCTTGTGGTACTCAATGAAGTCATCAAATTTTGCCTAGCATTCTTGTTTCTTCTCATTGACCTCACTTAATGTTTAATGTCCCAAAGAACACATTTTGTTTTATGTTTAAGTAGCTGCACTATCAAGAATTGATGCTTGATTAGCTTTTAAAAGGGCAATGAAACAAAGATTATATTCATAGTGAAGGCACCCATGGGAACTCCAGGAATGTATGAACTTAAGGCTCTTTTCATATGATAATTGAGGACCTAGGTGACATCATGTAAACCAGCACTTCCACAAAATTCATGGGTAGACAGTTTACAAGTGTCTACTTGTACTTTTGTTGCTATGATAGGACACCCTGACTAAAAAGCATCTTAGAGAAGAAAAAGGTTTATTCAGCTTATAATACCTAGCTACTACCTATTATTGGAAGGAAGTCAAGGCACGAACTCCACAGCTAGTCATGTGGGACTGAGTGGCTAAGAAGACAAATGCTGCATATTGTTTACCTATTGTGCTCAGCCAGCTTTCTTCACTCTTAGACTATTCAAAGTCCAACCCAGTAAATGGTGCCTCCCACACTCATTGTGCATCTTACTCCCCAATTAACAATCAGGACAACCCCTCATAGACATGGCCATAGGCCAACCTGATTTAACCAGTACTTTATGTAAGCCTTTTCTCCCAGTTGATTTATTCTAGATTGTGTCATGGTACCAGTTAAAACTAATCAGCTCAATCAGTATTAACAATTTCTTTAAGATCCTAGATAACCATGTTATTTATCTATGTCTTGCATTTGGTCCAAAACCTTGACACAGTCATCAGAATAACAAAGAAATTGGATGAAGTTATCTGAAAAATCTAAAACCAACCAGAAAGTGACAATTAGAATAAACAGAAATTCCTGAAAAATCTGTGAAACAGACACAAAAAGAACATTGAAGTTCAGTGAAAAGAAGAAACCAGGAAATTCTCACACAGGTTCATAATGAAATCATGAAAACTTAGTAATGTTTATGTTAGCACAGAGCAAGAGGTGATTCAACATTCTTTGAAAAGTAAGGGGGAGAGGGAGAGGAGAGTTGAGCTCCCTTCGGCTCCCGTCCATTTCAGTTCCGGTTCCAGGACAGGGTGCTGTCTGCACAGCTTGTCCCAGCCCACTATTAGCAGGTGGAGATAAACTCTGCCTGTCACGGTCCCCCCAGCTGCTACTGAGGGAGTTTGCAGGGCCTCCACCACACCTCTAATTGGTCAAACAGAGAAAAATTGAAGACTTGAAATTCAGTCCCCTGCACAGTGCAGAAGTAGTGACTGAGCAGAGCTTTTCCTCAGAGATCACAGGAGACACACAAGCCCAAGTGCCACAACTGACAAGGAGCCACCTAATCATGAACCACAAAAGCCATGGGCAAACACCAGTGCAAAAACTTACATAATAATATAAAGAACAACAAGGTAACTCCAGAAGAAAGTGGCGATCCTACAAATACAAGACATGAACTGAGCAATGAAGAGGAAACAGAAGGAAGCAACACCAAAAATTCCTTTTTGATGACCATTGAAGCTCCCAAAGAAGATATGAAAAATAGCCTTAAAGAAATAGAAGAAAATACAAACAAAAAATTGGAAGAGATGAACAAATCTGTGAAAGAAACATGCCAGGAATTAAAAGCTGAAATAGAAGCAATAAAGAAGGCACAAAATGAGGCAAAGATGGAAACAGAAAATCTGAAAAAAAAAGCTGGAACCACAGATACATGCATAACAAACAGAGTTCAAGAGATGGAAGATAGAATCTCTGAAGTGGAAGACTCATTAGCTCAAATAGATATATCAGTCAAAGAAAATAGTAAAACTAAAAAAGCCATAACTCAAAATGTTCAAGAAATCTGGGACACCATGGAAAGACCTCATTTGAGAATAATAGGAATAGAAGAAGGAGAAGAATAACAGCTCAAAGGCACAGATAATGTTTTCAATAAAATCATAGAAGAAAACTTCCCTAACCTGAAGAAGGAAATGCCTAGAAAGATACAAGAAGCTTACAGAACACCAAATAGAAATGACCCCCCCAAAACAGTGAGCATGCCACATTATAACCAAGCCACAAAACATACAGAACAAAGAAAAGATTTTAAGAGCTGCAAAAGAAAAGGGCCAACTTACATATAAAGGCAGACCCATCAGAATAACACCTGACTATTCAATGGAAATGATGAAAGCTAGAAGGGCTTGGTCAGAAATTATACAGATGCAAAAGAGCATGGCTGCCAAACTAGAATACTATACCCTGCAAAATTATCAATCACTATAGATGGAGTAAACAAGATATTTCATGACAAAGTCAGACTGAAAGAATATCTATCTACCAATCCAGTGCTACAGAGAGTATTAGAGGGAAAACTCCAACCTAAGGACCCCAGATACACCCACAAAATCACAAACAATCAATAATTCCACAGAAGAATACTCCAGAGAAAGGAAATACATACAAGTTACCACCAAAAATGGCAGGAAATATGAATCAATGGTCACTACTTTCCCTTAATATCAATGGACTCAACTCTCCTATGAAACGTCACACACTAACAAGATTGATACAACAACAGAAGCCATCCTTCTGTTGCCTACAAGAAACACATCTGAACTGCAAGGACAGACACAGGCTTAGAATAAAGGGTTGGGAGAAGATTTTCCAGTCAAATGGTCCTAAGAAACAAGCGGGGGTTGCAACCCTAATATCTAACAAAGTAGCCTTTAAGCTAAAAACAATAAAAAAGGACCAAAATGGTCACTACTTATTCATCACAAGAAAAATTGGTCAAGAGGAGATTTCAATCTTGAATATTTATGCCCCTAATATAAGGACACCTACTTATGTAAAAGAAACACTGCTAAAGCTCGAATCCCACATCAATTCTTACACCCTAACTGTGGGAGATTTCAATATCCCACTTTCAACTCTGGATAGGTCATCTAGACAGAGCCTCAACAGAGAAATAAGGAGTCTAAAAGAGGTTATGATGCAAATGGATTTAATAGATATCTACAGAAGCTTCCACCCAAACGCAAAGGAGTATACATATTTCTCAGCTCCTCATGGAACTTTCTCCAAAATTGACCACATAATTGGTCATAAAGCAAATATCAGCAGATACAAAAAAATGGAAATAATCCCTTGTAGCATATTGAACCACCAGGGCCTAAAGTTAGAGTCCAACAACATCAAAACCCAAAGAAAGCCTACCAACTCATGGAAACTAAACATCACTCAGCTGAACCATCTCTGGGTCAAGGAAGAAATTAAGAAAGAAATCAAAGTCTTCCTAGAATTTAATGAAAATGAATCCACAACGTATCCAAACTTGTGGGACACAATGAAAGCAGTCTTAAGAGGAAAATTCATAGCGCTAGAT